>QBDW01006931.1:0-79423 GCA_003261595.1 Maconellicoccus hirsutus
TGAGTAAATTTCTAATTTAATTTTTATACATTTTTGAAAAGAGAGTATATTTTTAAACAATTTCTTACATTTACAAATAAATTTTAAAAAATTCATCGTGTTTTCTCAAAAATTTAGTGATTTTTTTTGAGATTAATATGTTTTTTTTCAAATTTATCATTTTTTGATTTTTTTTTAATATTTTTTTTTCCGGCAATTAGTCAAAAATATTTGAAAATTGGTTTCTATTTTTTAATTAGTTTGAAAAATGACTTCAATTTGAAGTATCAATTTCTCGAAAAAAATGCCCGTGGTTTTTTTCTACTAAGTACAAATAAAATTATGAAAAAAATTTACCATTACTTTTACAATAATTAACCTCAAGTGACCTTGTGTGTAAACGGTTTAGAAATAAAGTAGGAAGTTTTGGGAAGATTTTTTTATATTACTTCGAATTTCCAAGTTTCACTATTTGGAGATTCATCATCAAAAGTTCCCCTTGAAGCTCGAATTTTGTGAAGCACTGGTCAACTTTTTGAAGAAAACTGTAATAAGTGAGACCTCAATAAAAATTAGACGGAACCTCTAGACATACTTGACGTTGAAACTCCTCAAGGCAATTTTTCTGTAGATCATAATCTTTCACAATTTTCACTTATTTCATAAAAACTTCAAAATAGCAATTTTTGTCTGTAAATTTCTGACATTCGACATGATGGCAAAAATTTGTTTCAAAGACAATACGTTTCGGTCGAGTTGAAAATTATAAAAAGAAAAGTTCGTTCGAAAGAAAAAGTAGCCGAAAAAATCGCGTGTGAAATAAAAATTTTGCCATTTTAAAAATGAATTTTTTCATTACATCTGGGAGATAATTTCGGTGGTTATTTACACGATAAATACAGCTTTACCGTTGTTCTTTTCATTCTTGTAGTAAAATATAAGCACGCCGTACCGGTGAAGAAACGCTTTCGGCGGATTTGAAAATTTTCGAAAAAATACAATTTTAAGAGCAACTGGAAGTCAAGGTGTGCAATTTTAGTACGTCGAGAGTATTAACCCAGTTTTTATTTTCGGCGTTATAGAAAATAAGCACGTTTAAATATTAAACGAGATTTCACGCGAGATCCGCTTTTTTTAATTATTTAATTTACAAACGCCAGAGATACGAATGCGAAGGAATTGAAATACCGATTTCCTAAGGTAGTTTTGTATTATTGGATATTGACTCGGAAGATTGTTCAATTCTAATGTAATTTGCCTTCAGAGATGTGTTCGGTTTGGCGAATAAATGGAGCTTTTTTGATTAGCTGCCGGCTCGAATAGCTTGAGATGGAGTTTGCGTTTATGTGAAGTTTTTTCGTATCGTGAAATAATACGCGATGGAGTAATTATGGAATATTGCGCTATTTCCGGGTTCGAGTTGGCCATTTTGAGAGATTCGTAAACAAAACTTGCGAGTATGAAGTATAGGATTTTATCTTGGTCGCGTATTTACTAAAATAAAATGAAAAATATAGAATATAAAAAATTCTCGATGAAAAATAATACACTCGAGCGGTGCATTTTCAAGTGTTTAAATGGTATTTTACATTCGACATTAGTTTTTTCCACAGAGATTTATCACGGTCAACGATAAAGTTATTTGAACGTCGTTAATGCTCCGCTTTTGTGCTTTTTCCCAATTGAAAACTCATCGCGTAGAGAAAATCGCAGCGTTAATATGCATTCGAAAGGGTATTTCACATTTTCACGAGAGGAAAAACGCACTTCGGAATTGTTTTCGGTATAGTCGCGGAAAGGAAAAAAAGCCAAGAGGTATTTCGGTAACAAACAACGCGGTCATGTCATCGTTACTTTTCGAGTGGTTAGTTCAAACACGTGTACATGATTACAATGAACGTGTACGCTGAGAATTGCGCAAAAACTTCTTCCATAATTACACCGCTCGGTGTTTGTCGTGAATCGTTCTTGGGCACTGAAGACTTTGTCTCCCTCGAGGAGTCGTATCTGTTCCAGTAATCGTGCGTTTTCGCTTCGTGGATTTTTTTCAGCGTCGAGTCCTTTACGTGGATAAGCCTGAGGCGTGGAGATTTTCCGTCCAATAGATAAACGTGAACTTTTACTGGAACTTTTCAGAATTTATTACAAGTCATTTTACGTCAAATCAGCCAAAAGTTGGGGTCGTCGATTATTGAGGTCATCAAACGACGCGAAAGCATAAGTCACTGCGATTTCTCTATCCAGAGTTTGGTTATTTGAAATCTTCCAAGATGGCGGAAATTTGAAAATTTCGAGTTCCGGTAGCTCAGGTTATATCATATCCGGCAATTTCAGAAAATAGCTAGAAAACCATTGAATTTCGAGTAAAACGAATGATATCGTGCTTCGCAATTCAAATAAAATTTAAAAAGTTAAATACACTTACAATAACTTCGAATATGATGTCATTAGGGAAAATATAAATTGCATCTGCTTTTACTAACTACCGCGTGAATTATTGTAAAGTTGGGCCATTTCTTTAAAAGATTTTTCTCTCTCTGGTACAAATATTTCCGGGTCTCTGTTCGACGACAACATCCACGAAGATTCCATTTTTTCGAGTTCACGAAATAACGTAATTCGGGAATTCCACCAGATTTTTTTTAAATATAAAAAAAAGGACCTTGCAGCGAGAAAGTTTCTTTGGTTGTTAACACACTAATTTATCGAAGGTATTTGATAATTATCTACGCAAAAATATCGTGAAAATAAAACGAAAAAAACTTACTTCATGCGAATAAATAAATCCGAGCTGTAGGAATATTTCAAAAAAATAAGGAAATTACTAAAAATCCATCATTTCTACGTTACATAACAGTTCAACAAACCAACGTCGCACCAGTTCTCGATATAAAATTCAACGCACCCAATCATCCGATGATCTCTCATTTCCGATTAAAAATTCAAGTTTATATGAAAAAAAAATAACAAGAAAATTACATCATAACGATGTGATTTCAAATAAATATGGAATAAATTTAAGTAAAAATCTCGTATCAAAATTGTACCGAAAGTATAAAAAATAAATTCGATATTTTCGCGAAATTGCCGGCCGATAATATATTTTACGCGCGTAAAAAAAACGATAAGCTTTTCTAAGAGTAAGACAAACACGCACTACCAAGCGAATAGTCGAAGCCAGACTTGACTGTAAACAACCCTATTCGTTATTAAGTAATAGAGGAAACTCGAAGACATGCGCTTTTGAAATTCACGATGTATACTTCGCGTTCGCCGATTACAATTGACAACGATATTTTAAACGTAAAAAATTCCAAAACTATTAGTTAACGTTGACCTTTAATTTCATCAGCTGCGACAACATGAAATATGAGGTACTTCTGTCTGAATAGTTCGGAAATTTTAATTTTTCAACTGATGCTGACACGATGTAATATTTCAAACAAGTGAACGAATGTGAATTGAAATTTACGTGTTTTGCCGGTACTCGCCGAAAAATCGTACGATATGGTTGGTCATTAGAACGCTTGAGGTCGCGAGGATTTTTTGGTATTTACGGAAAACCGAGAACATGGGTTGGAAATTCGGCCGAAATTACCGCTATTGCTTCCGTCGCGGTTGATCGAGCCGTTAAATCAACATGGACAATCAAGCGCTAGAAATAAGAAATGAAAATGCACCCACTACTCACGATCTCACGATGTTTTCATCGTTTTGAACATCACATCATGTGTATGAATAGTTGAAATGAATTCACCCAGCATGTTTCATCCTGAACGAGACTCGAAGATCTACGAAGCCATCTGACATCTGTAAACGATCAGAAACTTTGTTATAATTGTAATTAGTTGAAATAACATAAATAAATAGATGATATAATACTTATTCGGAAGATGTCAAGTGTGATGTAAGTATAAACCTTTTTCTTTCAGAAGTCCCAAGTTGAAATCGAAATCACTCGCGAATAAATCAAACGCTTGCGCAAGAAAAGACCGAAGAAACTGACGTATTGACATCGCGATTGAATTACTTAAACTTAATTAAAATATCAAGTAACTTCGACTGTTCGACAACTAACAAGCGCTCAAATTTCACGATTTTACAATTTTGATAACACAAAACAAAACAGTTGAGTCAAATAAGCAGCTTTGCGTAATCTCTGTAATCAGTGTGATCGTTTATTGAAGTACAAAATTATGCATGTAATAAAAACCGGATTTTTTATTTCAGTGTTACCAATATTAATTCAAAATCCAAAAAAAAAACTTATTTTTAAGTGTGCTCTGTGTTCACACTTTTTTCTCTTATCAGTGCAAACTTTTCCATAAGATATTTTCATCTTTCATGAATATTACATGGATTTTGATGAAATTTGAAATCCTGACTGTTGAGATGTTTTAAATTAATTAAATAAATTTTGCGTAAATTGTATTTGAACATTGAAACTTTGAACAAGAATAAAACCAATTGAAAATAAAATTTTCAAGAATTCTCAACAGTCAGGATCAAAGACTGCTATCGACAATGTAAATAAAAAAAAAAAATGAAAAAAAACTTTAAAATTATAAGAACGTTCATTATCGTTCATCTGAAACACGTAAGCAAAAGATGAATGATCAATATTTATGAACAGTCCGTCTCGTTCACAATAATTAATCAGTCGGTGCAGAGCACTCTTAAATCTTGGTGAAATGAAAGCGAATAATGAAATACATTTAATTTTCATATAAATACGTAAATGAGAATTATTTCACCACCTTTCTTTATAAATTCACATTTGATTCGATGCAAAAATGAGCTCTTCTTGTTTCTGAATCTGAATTGAATCTGATCAAGATTTTGGTTTTGGTTTTTTGTTTTTTTCTTCCAACGAAAATCGAAAACAAAAATAGTTAATATACTGAAATGTATTTTGTCGTTTTTATGAATAATCAATAATAATTACTTGAAAATTTCCATTTTTCACAATCACGAAGAAAATCATTCTCACATCATGAGATCACTGCTAGAATGAAACCAAAACCTTAACAAATCCTCACCGGATATCATTTCTACAGATTTTATAAATTTATTCAAATTTCATTATCCATTTTCGTAATTTTTTTATACCTTGTTTCAGTCTGCTTATTTCTTTGCTTGATACTGTATTATTATAATGAATAATACTGATAATACCTTTTTCCCTTATAATATTGTAGTTACATTTTACTTCTCGTAATTGGATTTAAACAAAATCAAAACGTGAAAAAACTTTTAAACAATAATATCAAAAGAAGACTATGAATAGAAAATAAAATGAATTATAAAAAGAAGTTTAATCAACAAAAAAAAACAATTCAATGAAAGAAGTAGAACACCACAAAATTTAGTTTTGAAAAAGGAAATGTTTAACAAACTTGTAATAAAATAGATGACATAAAAAGTTCCATGTTGGGTTGTAATTTCTCATTCTGATACAAGTACGTAAAACATAATAAGAGAGAAAATTCAGATGAATGTTTTAAATTAAAAATTAATAATAACAATCACGAGTTATAATTTAATACGGTTGAAAGTAGCTTTTTCTTATAGCTGCAAGAGAAACCATAAAAGCGCTTTGCACTAGTTTAATTATTATTTCTTATTTCGCCAACAATTTAATGTTAACATTTTTGTGATTTTTTATGAGCATGAGATGAATAATTTTTTGTAATTATTAAAGCGTGTAAATTTATTTTGAAATTGTGTAGCAGCAAGAAAAGGAAAATGGTGTAAGCAAGCACTCTACAGATAGTTTTATAAAGTTGTGCTATTTTGTTGAAAGAGTATGAGCATAGAAAGCGCCTTTATTCAGAATATATTTCAACAGATACACAAAAGCTATCGTTGCAGTAGCTAGAGTTATGCTGAACTTAAAAAGGTCAAATTGACCATTGAATTTAGATTTTATTTTTTAAAATGGATTTTATATGGTAAATCATCTAAAGAAATCCGCTTTGATCAAAAGTGATAAGTTGAATATGAGCATTCCAATAATGAAATGAAGAGTAAACGAATAAAAACCCTCTTGGTGTTGGTACATTAGCAACGATTCAAAAAATAATTCGATAAGATATGAGAATTGAAATAAAATAGTAACAAAGTGAAAGTAATACCAAGTGATAAGGAAAAGTTTTCGCTAATTTCAATGGCAGTGATAATTTGTCAATGGCAAATTTATCTCAAAAGTAGGTAAACTTTTATGGCAAATATTTGAAATTTGTACTCGTACATTTTGAAACAAAAGTATAAATAGACTTTCATGAGTAATTTGCGAACTATTAAATTTATCATGGGTAATACCATCTGCCATTATATTTCTAGCACCATTTAAAGTAAAATACGATAACCCATATCTATTCATGGTACACGATGCATAATTTCGTTTAAAAGTTGAACTTAAATGTCGTATTTCTTCTCCTAAATCTTTTACGACTAGGATTACCTTGAGGCCAAGTAAGATAAACGGTACGGTAATTTGGTGAGGAACGCGGCGGCGGAAATCCTTCTGAATCAATGGACATGTAGTCAACATCCGAGGCATAAATATGGAACTGATCTCCTTTTAATGGTTCCGTTGTTGATTCCCCGCTAAAAACAATGTCGTCCCAAGCCTGCTCCACGCTGTTAAGAGTTTTAAACGACATTTGCCTGGTGCCAAGCCATTTCTTGATATCCTTCCATTTCATGTATTCACCTGTGTATACTTTTTTTTCTAAGAAACCTTCGGCATATTCGTCGACGATTGTTGGATACTTGAAATCAGGTAATGCGTATTTGTACGAGAGATGCTTCGGAAGTAGACTTAAATCAGTAACTGCGGGATGCATCCAAGGAGGCGTTATGTTTGTTGTTGGTTCCATAGACGTGCTTTCTTCAAAAACGGGTGCTCTTTTGAGACGAATCAAAGAAGGAATATCGATGAAGGAATCTGAACAAATCGATCTGCGTGACCTTTTATTTGGCGAGTCTTGTTTTTTACGTTTTTCTTCGTTGTATTCCTTCAAAAGACTTTCGTCAATTTCCGATTCACTGTAGTACCCAAATTCAGGAGTTGAAAATGCTTTGGTAGAGAATGCAAACGTGTGATTAGGTGGTCTTGTGAATACTTTGGTTATCAAATTATTGAAAGCATTTGTTCTAGTAATGGGGAACTTGGTTAAAAATCTGGTTCCGTAACGTCCGTAAATGGGATGTGTTTCTTGCTCGTGAAATCCTTCAGGATCGTAGTATTTACTCATGAATTCTTCGTAGTGTCGTGTTATAAACAATTCAAGTCGTGCCATCATCTGATCATCAACAGGCCACCCGAATAGTCTAGGACGAGTATTCGTATCCAAAGGCGGTAGGGTTTGGTTGGTTGGGAAATATTTAGTGGAAAATGCAAAAGTATGGTTGGGTGGTCTGGTAAACAATTTAGTAATTAGTTTATTATACGGAGGAGTTCGGGTTAATGGAAGCTTCGTCAAGAATCTGGTTCCATAACGACCATAAATTGGATGAGTTTCTTGTTCGTGGAATCCTTCTGGATCGTAGTATTTACTCATGAATTCCTCGTAATGTCTCGTTATGAAAACTTCGAGACGTTGCAACATACGACCATCGACAGGCCATCCGAAGAGTTTCGTTCGTGGAAGCAGAGTTGTCCCATTTCTAGGTTTTTTCCTCGGTATCCTTGGCTGTTCTAGTAATTCGTCATACCATTGTAGCTTATTTTTCGATTCATTTTCCTCTGTCGGTCTTACGGTAAATGCAAACGTATGATTTGGCCCTCTCGTAAATACTTTGGTGATTAATTTATTATACGCGTTAGTTCTAGTCAAAGGTAACTTGGTCAAGAATCTGGTGCCGTAGCGACCATAAATAGGATGAGTTTCCTGTTCATGGAATCCTTCAGGATCGTAATATTTACTCATGAATTCCTCATAATGTCTCGTAACGAATACTTCGAGACGTTCCATCATTTTGTCATCAACAGGCCATCCGAATAATCTGGGACGTGTATTTGTATCCGGAGGAGGTAGAGTTTGGTTGGTTGGGTAGTATTTGGTGGAAAATGCAAACGTATGATTGGGTGCCCTGGTGAATAATTTCGTTATCAGTTTATTATACGGGTTGGTTCGAGTGATCGGAAATTTGGTAATAAATCTAGTCCCGTAGCGGCCATAAATTGGGTGAGTTTCTTGTTCATGGAATCCCTCAGGGTCGTAATATTTACTCATGAATTCCTCGTAATGTCTCGTAATAAATACCTCCAGTCGTTTCAACATTTTGTCATCGACAGGCCAACCAAAGAGTTTATGTCGTTTTTCTGAGTCTTTGGCTTCGGTATCGTTCCACGTGCGAGGTACGTCATCGTAATTCGGCTTATCTGATGTATCTCTTTTTTTCCTTTTCAGAATATTATTTATGGAATCATTAGGACACGAATTGGGGTTTATATTTCTCATCAACTGGAGTAATTCTTCTTTTGGATCACAGTTCATGTGACACCTCTCAGAAAAACGAAATTTTCTAAAGTGTTCATATTCGAATAATTTTTTACAGTTTTCAATATTATTGAAAAATGCATTAATTACAACGAAATCCGAATGCTTCCACACATCGATTTTGGTTTTAGCAATAAATGCGAAAAATACGGGAGCAATATAGAATAAAAGCGAAATTAATAAAATTACATCAAAACGCACCGAGCCATAATTACTTCTTGAATTGTTAACATTTTTTTGCATTATGATTGAAAACACGAAACAATTATTTTTTCAAAAAAATTGGCATTAACGTTCATACTGTTCGCTAATCTGGCATATGAAATGGCTTAATGAAGATGTAAGCGCATTATTCCAACTGCGAGATTAATTCTGCTTTGCGATAAGCTATCTCGGAGCTAAAATATTCGAAATTTTTGAGCTTTCGATATTGTTTGCAATATAATAAAAAGATTCATTTTAATTCCTTTTTAAAATTATTGTAAAAAATTTCAATGATGCGTGTAATGTGATTCTGTCGGAAATCGAATCATCGTCGGCGAAATGTTATTTCGAATGAATGATTAAGCGTTTATTTTCCCAGTAAATTTCTACAACGTATTTCTGGAGAGAAAAAAATGCACAAAAAATACACCGCAATATTCAACACACAATTTTTAATTACAACAAATAAACACACAAATTTATGTATAACAAATGAAATAACAATAGCCACACATAACACAGAAAAAAAAATACATCAAAAACATACATAATTTACATATAAAATCGGTAAATTAAAAACCATTCTTTTTGATTAATATCCATTAAAAAGTATACTACAATTATTTCATGTAAAAAAGAAAATTATCATTTCTTCAATGTATAATCCGATAGATATAAAAAATACGATGCGAGTAAAAAGAGAAAAAAATTATTTTTAAAAACAGTTCAAAATATATAATCTAATTAATTTTCATCCATTCGGTGAATTCGCTTTTGTCTTTTGTGTTTCTCGTACTGCTCCTTTCTACCGTCATTAAATTTTTAAAGGAAAAAAATAAACCAACCGCGAATATACTTGTACATGAGACGAAATTATAAATAAAATCATAATGAGCAATATTAAGCTGGAAATAATCGTAGTAAAAAAATCCTTCGAAACAAGCATTTCCAAAAATTCAAGTACGTAATAAATCTCGCCATGAGTGTTGAAGATAATCACAGGACACAAATTTAGTACATAAAAGATCTTATCATGATGGCTTTATATGTAGAGTAAAATTTACAGAAAAATGAGAAAAAAATGATGTACTGGGAATACAAATTTACTCATAACTCCGTAAAATGATTCTTAATCATGTTTTAAATTGATTACAATTGAAGTAAACAGTGATCTATTTTGCTCATTTTAATAAAGAGTGACGGAAGTCTGATACAGGAAAACAATTTAAAAATGGTATTCTAATTCTTGGTTTTTGGTTTGTTATCTTTAGAGTTCAGATTTAGCATGCACAGAATAATTCAAATCATATGTGATATTCAATTGTTAAATCAATTATCACTTTTTATTAATTTTTATAGATATTATAAATATTCGCAAAAAATAATTTATTTACAGAAGATAGCATTTTTTTTTTCAACTGCGAAGCTCAAACTGCCTCATACAATTAATCAACGAGGTAATTTAATATGATGAAAATGGCTACACTGATTCTGTTTTCTGATTATTTTTATTTCAAATTATAGAAAATTTAATTTTCCTACGCTACAAATTCGTTTTTTTATGACGAGCAGGAGCAGGCAATCCTCGATGTTATTTAAACTTTAAACGAATACTGTTTAATGAGATTTCATGAAAATATTTACCATAAGTACTTAATCTTTTAATTTTACTTCTGTACATTGGTCCTTGCAACTATGATCACTAGCGTTTATATCAGACTGAAAATGAGAAAAGTTTCTTATTTTGGTAAGTAATAAGTATTCATCAACTTCATTTGAAGTTTTTACTTTGATTAATTATAACGAAAAGTAGATTAGCCCCAGATAAATATACTATCAGTAGATAAGTACGTTAACGTAGCATAGAGAAGGATCAGACTAGATAGATGATCACATTTGACGTTGTTTAAGTTTAACAGAAAAAACATCGCTGCACATCCTAAAAGAAGCTCTCGCAACCGCAGTCATCTTCTTCTGGAATATCATCTTCTGTGCAGCATCGCTGTAAAACAAAATCATTTGTTCAAATTGTAACATTCGTGAAAGTGCTAATTGTGTCTACAGTAAAACCTGTGATTGCTATTGAGCAAACGCCAAGAAGCTCAATCCTTCGTCATAATCTTCATACTCGATCGGTCCGAAGCAGTCGTTCCAAAACGATTCCATGGCTTTAATAACATGATGATTGGCACCGGAGAAATCGTGATCTTCGTCAGGATACGTCTGAAGGAAGAGTAAATATGGTAAATTTATTGAAATTACTAACATTCGTTCGTATTATATTATCAATTTTTGACGCGTTGATGAAATATTCACCCTTCTTGTGTAAAAAATTACCGATGAACTTACTAAATGCCTAAATAGGATTCCTTGCTTTGAGAAGGAATGTATTAGAAGCATGCTATGTTGATAATGAACCAATTTATCCGCCGTTCCATGCATAAGTAAAAACTTCTTATCACGGAAATTGGCAACTTTTTTGGTCAAGTCTGCTTCTTCGAAACCTCGATAATTATCAGTTACATTTGGCGTGCCCATGAAACGTTCAGTCCATACGGACACTAATACAACAAATTATTAAAATTTTTTCCAACGTAAATAACCTTATCGATTTTAATTACCATAATGAGCCCAACTGGTAATGGGAGCTAATGCGATACCGCAATGAAATGTACCGTTATCTTGTTCTAGCAATCTACCAGTAACATAACCACCATAACCTCTTCCCCAGACGCCGATTCGTGCTCTATCGATGAATTTCAAATTATCTCGTAAATATCTGCGAAATTAAAAATGGTGAGAATTTTTTCAATTAATTCGATATTTTATAGTACTTACAATAATACTGATAATTGATCTTCGACGTCGACTATGCCGAACTTTCGGTTTATTTCATTTTTCATCTCGTCATTCTGGCAGCTAGAACCTCTGGCGTCTATTATACCAACGACGAAATTCAAATTACTAACTAGATATGTATTCCAGTCAATGAACCATTCTTCCGTCACACTTTGGCTTCCAGGTGAATTTCCGCTGCGTAAACAATCGTATTAAAATCACCGACGAATTCATCCGTTTGATGCAACTTACACGTAAAGAATGAATGGAAATTCCATCTCCAGACGTTCTCGTAAAATGGGCGGCAGTAATAATTTCACTTGTGCTTGATAACCTGTGTCTAACTCGACCTACGCAAATATCGCCAATTAATACGCTGACCATGGGAAACGCTATGAAGGTAAGGAACAAACTTGTAAAATCCTCAGTTGAGGTTTCGCCATCGCGGCGTATCTAGCTGCTAATTCAGTCTGATTATTTAACAATAAAGTAGGCGTATCGGTAACCGCGTTCATTAAAATAGTTTTAGGAACATCAGGTCCTGCGAATTGAAATAAAAATTAAATAATTCCGGTCTCGAGGAAGGTTTTAGGAATTAATCGTTTTGCAAAAACCCTTCACTTACCTAAGCAGTCTATTATATAATAATAAATAGGTTGATTGAAATGATGAAAATACGATCTAACGTAACGACAAGAATTACTTCGAATGGGCCACTTCTCTGTGTAATTTCGATATTTCACTGCGGAGCTGATATTAGACGAATGAACCGTGCTGCGAAACACAATATTCAAATTGAAACACCAAGAAACGTGACTTCTTCGTCATTAGGGTAAACTTTCCCATTGTAAACTGACCAAAAGGGTAAACAAAGATCGTACCTATTATTTAAAGTTGTATTTGTATTATTCACCAGTTCTATCACAGGGCACGTCAAACAATGCCATTTGTTTGTTAAACTTAAACTATCGGATACGTTGTAAACGTGTCTTTGTGTTGGTTTACGTTCCGGAGCAGCCTCAAAATACCTGTAATATCGAATCGTGAATTGCGTGGACACGTTTGCTGTATTTTTTTAATACTTACACGACGCGATTAATTTGGTCCCAAGCTTTAATATTCGTCACGACGATTTGACCGTGCGTTAATGGCGTCATAGTTTTGGTGCTTATGTCGATATAACATAATTGTGGGAATTTCCCATCGCTACCGTCAAGTACCGATAATATGGTTAGGAATCCGCTGCCATTTTTGGAAAACACGATGTCCACGTTGGGATCGACCCAGTTTTTTTCCGGGGCTGTTTCTACATGTACCTGAAATTTATTAAATGAAATAGTAACTCCTATGTCGATTTGTTATCTACGTGACGTGCACGAAGTTACGAACATCTTGGCAGCTCCAGTTCGGTCCTGTGCAAATTGATATTATGAATATGTTTTGTTCTCTGTTCATCCACGTTATCGCTATTTGATTCGTGTTACTCCAAACCAAATTTATCAGATATGATTCACTGTTAACAAAGCATACGTATTTAGTACAATTTCATGTAATTTTACAGGAATTAAGAAATATTGGAGATTTGAAAATGTGATTTGTTGAATCAACAGAAGTCCTGAAGCAGTATACAAGTTTTTGTTGAATAATACCTCGGTAATTAATATTTACCTCTCTGAAAATGATTTTGGTTTCTGTAGCGTAATATAGGTGTTATTTTTCACCGTTGATAGGTCAGCAACGGATACGTATACGTCAGGATTTTTCGTACCAACCTGAAATAACGTGATTGAAGTCAACTAAATGTGGTAAGTGATAGCAGTATTTTTCTATTAAATAGTTCGCGTGAAATTCATATGCAAATTCGTAGTTTTATATCGAATGATTCATTTAAATAGTTCTCGTTTGGAATATCAGCTCTATGAATTTTCAACTAGAATTTTGATTTTTTGCGTTGCTATGTTTGGCAGCACTGCTGCAAATTTGAAGGTCGTGTTGAGTTCTTTAATATCTCAATTTTTTGGTAATTTGTATTTAAGTATTTCCATCTCTAAATTTGAAGTTGGCAAAAAAAAATTTGAAAAACTGAAAAAATATAAATGAAAAAATAAACAAATCAAATAATCATGTCGAAAAATTGAAAAAATTGATTTCTTAGTTTTAAATTGTGCCAAAAAAATAAGACTCGAAATTGTAATTTTTTACTTTATTGTTTCACCTAAATGATTTTTTTTTAGGAAGTGCTGATTTGTTAAGTGGTATTTAAATTTTTGCTCGCAGACCCCAAAGTGTTTAATCCGTCCTTGGGTATAGAAATCATTCAAGGGCATTCCACGTTAAACCAGCCAAAAGTTGGATGGTAGATCGATCTCTGATTTCCCCCCCTCCCCACTTCACCAGCCTCTGGAAAAACTATAATCAATCGAATATAAAATCTTATGCCTTGCATTGAAAATGACAAATGACCATGTAATATATGGAATACTCAAGTTAATATGATTTTATGAAACTTGGGGCGATTTGAGAAAAAAATTTTGGGACATTTTTTGTATTAGGCATATTTCAAATTTCATCACATTTTCGCCATATTGTTAGAATTTCGAGCAAAATAACTCAGGGCGTTTTTGCGAGGCTTGGGGTGACTTGAGAAAAAATTCTTGAAATAAAATTTGTTGGAAATTTGAAAAAGAACATTTTTTGCACCAGCTCATATTTTGTAATAATTTCACTACATTGTTGAGATCAAAATTTTGGGGGTTTGATGAAATTTTGGGCAGCTGAGTATGAAAATAGCCCCTATTTGTTTGCGTACGCAATAATTTCCTTTTTAAGTAATTAAGGTAAACCTTTATTTTGAGGGGATGAGGGGGAATTTCCCTCTTCTCCTCTCTTAGATCCGAGCCTGATTCACTGAATTTTACTTCTTTAGAATCAATCAACTAATTTACCCAATTCTGACACTTTCATACGAAATGAAGTGAAATTTGAATGTAGAAGGCAAAGGTATTTAATGCGAATGAAATAAAATTTTTTCAGATTTTTTATTCCATTTTCCCAACTTAAATTTATGAAAAAATTTAGAAGTAATATTCGTGGTGGAAAATGGGACAAAAAATGAATTTTTTACGATTTTCGGATCAATTTTCCCCGTTATGATCTTAATTTTGGTATTTTTGTTCGTCAAAACGAGCAACGCATTCTATAGGTAATTTACTTAGCTTCGGGTTATTCGAAACGTTGCCATTTGCAAAATACACTGTACAAATGTACGTGAACCATACAAAATGCGCAGAGAATAAATTCATTTTGGGAATTTTGAGTTTTTAACTCGTGAGGTTTCGGCGAACTAATTATCAAGTTGAAATAGCAGGCGCTGGATGTATTTAACGTAATATGCTAATGAAAGCGTATTTTAAATTAAATTATCTTCGGTTAGCTTTTCCGAAATTAAGTTTCTATTTCGTCGGCCAACGCTGTACATCTTCGGATTAACATTTAACGATTGCGTCTTAGTGCACGAGATAATTATCGATTCTTGATATTCGTAATTTTGTATATTTTTATCAACAAAATCATTATCGCTCGATAACTGATTAAACTACTCGCGAAGGTTTCCTTTCCCCTACATTTTTAAATCCCTAATCAAGCTTGCTTCGCGTTGCTATGACGAACATACTGATGAAATTTTACTCAGTCGTAAACACGACGCGATATTTTTCGTCGTAATACGGTAAATTGCATTCGCATTCGAGCATCGTCGTCGTCGTGTGTTCGCGTAGTAAATAAAAACTCTTAACTATCGTAAAAGTATGAAATTACACGAAACTGGAGGATTATTTTCGTATATCGAGCTTTTGTAAAAGTTTTTCAATTGCGAAGACGGTAAATGGCTTGGTGTTTTGAATGGGCGATGCTGCCGTCGCCGCAGCAATTCGGCCGTTGTGAAGCAATGTACTTGTATTATAGTTGTAAAAATTTTATTATACGGTCCATTACCGATGCACAATCAAATGGAAGTGTGAATGAAAAAATTGTCAAGAAAATTACACCAGCTTGTGACCTGATTTCGAGTGCTAGAACTCACTTTGGGATAAAATAAAGAAAATATTTCCGGGTATTGGTAATTAGTCTTGAAAACGGGGTATTTAAATTGTCCCACTTTGGTGTCGTTGAAGGTGGCGAAAGCGAGGTATTTTCCGTCCGGTGAAAACCACATGCATTTTTTCGTCTTCGTGATTTCCTCTGAAAAAATAATAATTTTTTAATTAACATAAAAGGCGTGTTTTAATGTTGACCTAGGCTGGTGGATTAGTGAGAGCAAGGGGGCTCATCCCTTTAACGATGAGCTGAGCTTCTCCAGAGTTGGTAAAGTTCGCATACAAATTTCTTCCCTATATTAACTTTCTGCCATTTAATAATTTCCCCGGAAAATGATCAATTAGCGTTCTACGAACTTGGCAACACTGATTTTTTTCGAAAAAAGGTTATTTTCATGCATGCTTAATTTTGGTCATAGTGTTTCTTTTATTTAATGAGAGGTTGCAATAATTTGTAAATTTTTTTCCGCTCGTCCTTGATTCATGAAAATATCATCTCGAGTCCTTCCAGAATTTAAGAAGCCCCTTCCCCATTCGGAACAAGATGGATTTGGATTTGGGGAACTTGGATATTTTTCATCACTGATATTAGTAGTATTCGTCCACCCTCGAAAAAATTTTTCCACATTTTTAAGCCCCCCCCCCACAGCTCAAAGACGGAACAGGGTGGAATTGGGGATTTTTGGTTCTTCGAAATAGCTCTTCTGTAAGTTCACTTTTCATGCATAACATTCCACCCACCACTCCTTAAAAAAAAGTTATTTTCTAGAGAACTTTTTTAAGTAGAGAATTTAGCCTAAAAGCTCAAAATCTGTAAAATGAAAACATTTCAGCTCAATCGAATTACTCTTCATTGAGAAAAAAATATTAAGCTATATCTATATCTCCTTTGAAAACATTTTGCCCCAAGAATGAAAAGCCTGCTCTCTGGAATTTACTCTTCTCAAAATCAACCATCTTAAGTATATATTCATCTAAATCAATTTAACGACCAATTTACCTTGATAAAGCCAATCAGGTACTCCATTGAAGACCGAATTCGAGCCCGAATACGTAATTTGATATATAACGGTGCTCGATGCAACTTCGGGTTTATAAAATACGTTGTTGTTGTAAACGAAAGCCAATCCGTTGCCACGAGGCGACCATGAAACTTCTTCTATATACGGTATCTCGTTTTCGTTCGTATTTTTGACTAAATACGGCGTTAATGATATGTAAGCGCTGAAAAATTAAACGCAGTTGGTTGGAAACGGTTTTTCTCGTATGTGAAGTCGAGGCCGTTCGAGGGCTCGTTGAAAAAAAAAAGCGCAAATTGTACGTTGAGCTCTTTTGTGACGTCTGGTGGAAAATTTTTTGGCAGTGGCGTCGGATTTTATTCGAGAACAAAAGGGTATCTCGTCTGAATGGATTTAACTTAGGGACTGTCTGCGATTCCTACAAAGAATTTGAATTTTTTCATTTTTCAACTTTTTATCGGAAATTTTCACGAAAATTTCCACCGTCTTGTCGCTTTTACATCTTTCAAGCGTGTCGAGTCTTTTCAATATGTAGAAATTAAGACAGAAGGAATTTCAATTTCAACAGTTCTGACGAAATATTGCACCAAATCGTCGACGCGATATTCATCGACATGTTATTTCATAATTCAATTTTAAAGAAACACGACAAGTGCGTGCGATGAAAGTTGGGAAAATGTGTTAAAAATATACGGACACCTTGATAATATATTCTGCAAAAAGATTGAATTACGTAGTCACATCCGATTTATTTAAACTGTGATATAACTTTATGGAAATTTATTTTTTCGTCTTAGAATTGGAAATTCAATTTGTCGAAAACAGGAAAAAAAATTTCTCGTCAACTAAAACGAATTTCAGCGTCGTTTTTTCGCGCAAAAAGTTCGAGCTTTTTTTTGCATGAAAACGACGATCGCGTAGGTATAATCATGCTCTAAAAAATTATACTCACGGCGAATCCACTTCTTGAATACGATATTTGGCTTTTTTCGTGTTCGTGTGAATCTAAAGGATAATTTAAAATCAGTATGAAGCTTTTGTCGGTTAAAAGTACACGTGAAATTGATGGAAAATTTTCCAAATATTTGATAATTAATTCGAATATGGGAGCTTTTCTCAATTAGTTTGGCTACGAGTGGAAATTTCATATTGGAATTTTTTTTTCATATTCTTCAACGAACGCTTTTTGAATCGCGTTTGGTTCAATTTATTTTAAGTCTGGAAAATTTTCCACGTGTTTAAAGGCTTTGTTTTGGTTTAATTTTGCGTTTAATGAAGAGCGAAGAAAATACGTACTTTTTTTATGTCTTTAATTATCAAAACATATTTCAAGTCTGCGGATACCATGAAGTCTATGCCATTTGACATTCTCTGGAAAAATAAACAAAATAATTTATTAATGTCTTGGAAAATATTTATTTTGTTTTATTGGCAACGCAGGAATAAAAAAAATTGTAAATTGTTGCAATTTTAATACAAAATTGAGAGGGCTACCATTTTTTGAGTACGTTTGGCAACGCTGTCGAGGTAATTTTACGCCATGTTAATTTGTCTTTTAAATTGTATGTTTGGCAACGTTGCATATTTCTATAAATCGCTGCAATATTGCCAAAGTTATGAAATTCTCTTGATATCGTAATCAAGTGTAAAAACTTGACAGTAAATCAGCACTACTGCAGTATCTTTTGAAGCAGTGTTGCCAAACATACTACTCCAGCGGTAAATTAACCAATAGTTTATATGACTTTTTTCATCCGAACATCATTCCTTATTTTTCTCCTATCAATATCTCCAAAACTTGGATTTTTCTCAATCAAAATAAATCCTTTAAATGTTAATTCCTCGAAAAAAAAATCATCCGACATAGAACCTTGGAAAACATCCGAAGTGATAACAAAGCACTAAATTAATGAAGCACGAAATGGTGTAAAAGTTTACGATATCCGATTAAATAGAAATGAAGTGTCACAAGGGTTGTATTATTAATAGCATCGATATATTAAAGGGTTATGTATGCATAGAACAGAAGTAAAACTACGTCACGATGAAGGAGAAATCGCCAAGTCGACGTGGCAAGATGTTTTGTGCGTCGTAATAAACCCCGGTGTAGATTTCCTTGAATAATGGCTGCGGCGAAAACTTGTTGAATTTTTTGGAGATTTTTTGAGTTTTATAAATAATGGAGTAACTTTGAGAAAAGTAAATTACTAAAACTTGCGTTTCCTGTCGGAATTGTGGAAAAGAGAAGAAACGATTAGTAAAGTTGAAACAAAGTTGTAAAATTTACTCGAAGGAAATTAAAAATTGACGAAAAAAATCATCGATTTCGAAATAAGTTAGTTATCTTTGTAAAAAGTTGATTTTTTTGATTTAAAAAATTTTTAAATCATGAAAGAGGGTAAAAGCTGAGGAAAATTATAATAAAGTACAATCCTGGCCTTTTCTTTGAATCACGACTGATTACAATTTTCATTACATTTTGTTAATTTAACATCGCAAAAGATAATTCCGAAGTCCATTTTTTCACTGGGGCTTGAGCGTTCGATAAATTATGAATATTTAATCGTCGAATATAATCTTACCTCGTTCGTGATCTGACGTAAACGAGCTAGTAACATTTCGAAAATTGCTACAGCCTAAAGATGTTATTGTTTGATAGCCTCGTGTTACCTTTTCGAACCCTCAAGCAGCCCTCTTTATTTTATTATAATTTTACAAGCTTCAGGTATCGATGCCTGCTTTTGATATCGTGCTTATCGAAGAAATATAAAATCGTGGGACAAAATAAGAAAAATGAACTGAAAAATTTCGCGATTTTTCAAAAAAGAAACGGGAAGTTTAAAGATAACAAATTACAAATACCGGAGACGAAGTCCTCTGAAAAATTAATAAATTCGCGAATTCATTTTCGGCCATTTCCTAGCCTAACACGATGCCCTAATTTTTAATATACTCGAGTATCCGATGAGAGCAATTTGTCAAAATGTTCTTAACAATTTTGGAGTTTTAATGAAAAGTGACGATTTTATAAATTTGACACGTGCTTTTAAACGCGTTAACGTGTTTTTTTTCGCGAGGTGTCTTTTCATTATGTATGAAACGACGAAACACAAGATGTCTGCTTTTAATGCGACATGATAGGCGAGCTTGGCCTGGATTTACGCAAATAAATTATGATTTTGATTATACCATGGTATACGTTCTAATCCAAAAATCTAATTTAGAATTACATTAAAGATAAAACCCTACTTTTCGGTATTAAGTCTAATTTAGAATTCGAATATATGCGTTCAACGAAACGTATCATTTTACATTAACGTTCTTACATAACGTAATTTCCACCCGAATATAATTAAATTGGCGAATTTATTTTTGCCTTTTGTTGATTTTAGCGTAATTTTCGAGCGTTAATCAAATTAAAACCGATCGTTTGATTTTCCGATGCGTATTCAATTTTAAATATTTTCCAATTCGGCGGAATTCTGTAATCGACGCGAATATTCGCGTCGAGGTTTTAAGCTCGATGAATTATGAAAATATCAATATTTTAGGTGTTTATAGATAACACGTCTTTGGTGAGATTGTGTTCTGAAATAATCGAAGTAGTTTTCTCGATTCAGTTATTTCAACGGAAGTTGAAATTTCCAAGAGGACGCAATCAAAAATTGAAAATAAGATGTATTAGATTGAAAAAAAAAGGTATTTCGGAAAAAATGAATCAATTTATTGAACTGGTCCAGAAAATTTTTTGCTTTTGAGATTGAAAACGTATCTAAACCACCAAAAACCAGAAATGGGTAATTACAAGTAATTTACCGGTCACCGTTAGAAATTTACAGGTCATTCTTCAGTAATTATTGATCATTTACAAGTAATTACGAGTAATATGTCGGTATTTAAGGTAATTTACGGGTAACTTACATGTGATTACAAACAATGTCGGTTATTACAGGTAATTTACTGGTAATTACGGGTAATTGCAGGTTATTATCGGTAATTACTCATAAGTACTGGTAACTAAAGGTAATTACTGGTAAGTACTGGTAATTAAAGGTAATTACTGGTAAGTACTGGTAATTAAAGGTAATTACTGGTAAGTACAGGTAATTGCAGGTAATTTACCATAAATACCGTTAATGGTTATTTTGTGACTTTTACAAAATGTCTAAATGGATTAACAGTAACTTTTATATTTTATTAATTAAATGAAAAAATTTGAATCAATAAAAATATACCTACCCCATGAAAAATATGTCAAGTCAACGTTAACCAACACAACAGGTTTTACTAATAAGTGACCGTTGTTTCTCTGAGGTTTAGCGAAAGCCTAAAGTTCAGCGAATCTTGTTTCAACATTTAAATTCCAAAATGGCCAAAAATAAGCCTGTGATTTTCATGCAGAAAATGTAGAAAAAAAACCTAGATAAGAACTTAGCACCTCCGAAAAGCTAAGAAATTTAATTCATCGAGCCTTTTTTAGACAAATAACGTCGTGATATCTGCCTTTTCCCCGAAGAAGTTCTGTTTTAGACGTGAACTCGATAAATAAGCGGTCTTGAAACCGAAAAACTTGAAGTTTATATAAACTTTTTTATTGCACGAAAGCATCAGGATGTTTTTTAAGGCAAAAAATTTCTCAATATTTTTTTCTTCGCAAAAAGCGACACGCTTGACCATGGTAAAGGAGACTCGAAGGGATATGAGTTGTAAAGTGGAAAACATACACGAAACGAAATTACCTTTTTGAAAGAGGGCAGCTGGGAAGTTGCAAATTTTATGCTCGTTTCTGAAGGAAATTCAACTAAAGAAGTACACCATTTATAGCGAAAAGTTGCTACGTAAAAGTTAGCTGGAAATGTTGAAAGTGTTAAGCATTTAAATGTATCGCGATATTTATGTTAGGAAGAAAGCTTTGTGAAGGACTTGTCGGTGAATTATTTCTATCCCGTTTATAATTTATAAGAGTAATTTACGTTTTCTTTTGTAATTTCTAACGCATTTCCTTCGTCGAAAACGTACCTCTTTATTCGCTTAGATTTAGTCGCAGTTTCATCGATTTACAGAGTCGTATCGAAATTACAGCGTATCGCCGCCTCCGGGCTCAGATGGTTTGGTTTTTTCGAAAAGCTTCGAGGAAAAGGAAGGAAATTAAAAGTACATCGGTTCATTTGTCATTTTGAGGCAATAACGTTAGTTTTATCGACATTTGTCAATACCAAATGTTATTAGATTTCTGGTCGTCGTGGTGTTTACTCGCGTCGAATTTATGGCTGACGCGCGGTTTCCCCTTTTGGGCGATGTTCTCTGAGAAGATAGCTCAAATTTCAATTGATTAGTTTTATATTACGAATTTAAACGTCGATTCAAATGGAAAAAGTTACGATACAGGGTTGTACTTGGATTGCTCGAAGAGGTTTTATTATTTTAGGCGTTTTGTGTACTTTGGTTTTGAAGTATTTCATTGTTTGATGTCGTAGAGCGAAAATAAATTATCTTTTATCTTTGTTTACATTCAATAAATTCGATTACCTATCGAGTTAACTAAGCTTTACAATTTTTCCTATTCCGAAAATATATCTTCTTCGTTGGGTCAATTAAAATTTACCCTTTGAAGGGATGTCAATTACAACCCTACGGTTTCGATGCTCATTTAAAAAGTTCGAATCGAGGTTTTTTGCAGATTATTTTTTTTTTTTCAAACTCTTTCAAAAGATGGTAATTTTTTTCGACCGTTATTTCTGAAATTTTTTTTCGGAGAAATGGCAAAGTGCCAAAAATTAATTTTTTTTCGGCGCGTCGATTGATTTATGAAGGTAATTAAAATATTCAGTTTATTTGTGTGTATAATTCAAGTTGAAAAGTGGAAGTTGAGTCTGACATAAGCAAAAAAAGATGTCCGATCGATCGAAGTGTTAAAAACAATTTTATGAGTGACGGTTTGGAGCAACCTTTCTTCCTCAAATATAAGAAAACTTCCTCAAATAAAACGCCAAATCTCGTTTTCCTACATTTCTACATGAATTATTAAATATTCAGTAAAATTTGTAATCAAGGAAAACACAAATTGTTCATTCTTTTTCTTTTCAGAGGTTCCACCTCCCAAATTGCACTTTAAGTGTTGCTTTAATAAAAAAAATTTTCGAATGAAAGTTGTCCCCTATTATTTTTCTTGCTATTTTAGTTATTACGATATATCCCCTCAGAGCATCCCTTACTTCTCAAATTTAAGAAATAGATGAAATGTCGACGATGATCTACTTCTTCATTTAGAGATTTCATTTGTGTAATAATTACGTTCGAAATATTTTTACAAAAAAAAAATTTCAGACAGAAATTTCTGATTCACTTTTTTGCAATTTTAGTCATTTTGATGCATTCAGTTTGAGCGTCTCTTACTCCTCAAATTTAAGAAATAGACGAAATTTTAACTGAATTTTGATAATTTCTACAAAAAACGAAATTTTCCAGTTTATTTGAGGAAGTTTCTTAAATTGGTGGGGGAAGGTTGCTTCAAGTCCACATTGAATTTTTGTAATGACCAAAAGTGTAGAGAAAACTTGAAGGAATAATTTTCATGAAGCATTTTTTTTAGTGAAATCAATAGCTGAGATGGTACATGCGTTTCCAATTTTAGGGGGTGGATCTTCGGAAAATGGGCAAGTTGAAAAATGGACATCGTCCCTTAAAATTATCTTTTTAAAGTGCGGAGTAAAAATCAATCGTAAAATTAAAAATAATTTCTCCTTTTATGAAATAAACACCCTAAAAAAAAAAACATAAAAAAGGAAACATCCGTTTTGACGTAACATTCATAGCGGCTCGTTAAATGCGGAAAATTTTCGAGAAACGTGGTTCATCGAGCAAATAAAACTCGTACCCGACCTCATCAAAAGGGCGAATAATTCGCGAGGGGGAAAAAAAGATGGAAAGATACTCGTACCCATACGCAGACGTCGGATGTAAAAATTTGCCAACATTTTGGACGCTTTATTGAATAAGTTACTCACACTTGGACACAAACGAATACCGGAGGCTTATCGATGCATTATTCATAGACCATGTTATTGACCTAAGGATCTCATAATGGAAGTTCTTTTTAACGTTTGTTCGTCTCTATCGTGAAATTTTAAACAGTCGTCGAGTAAAACGCTACAGCAACGCGAGAACCACCTCGACGTAGAATTTTGATCTCGTCTTGATTAGAACGGTCTGAATAATGTCGAGAAGCTGCGTCGCACAAGCGTCTCTTTTTTTCTCCTCGCAATTTTCAACGTGCAATTTTCCATCGTAATTAAAACCGCTACAGGATATTTAGCTCCACGATGTACGTTTCATGTGTGAAATATTAGCTTATTGAAAAAAAAAAGCGTCGAGTAAAAGCTGTTTTCACCCTATGTAATGCGTCAATTATTTTAAAATTGCTCGATTACGTATTTGCGAAACAGAACAATGAACGTATTTTCCTCGTAGATGTTGTTTTACGATGTAAATGAAAAGCGTCGTCATTTTGTTGTTTTTCCGAATATGTTCGCTAATCTAGCGTGAATTTGTATTCGATAAGGGTGAATTTTACGCGTTTTATTTTAATCAAAAGGGTAGCTTTTTTCAAAGGTAGGTGTCGAGTGGCGATGGATTCTAAATCGCGTCGGTGCCCCGCGAGTTATGAGTTTAATTTGAGGTTAATGAATGATGAAATTAGATTGATTTGTTTAATGGATTTCGCTGCGAACAAAGAGTTGGTGTTTGTGAAATTACACGATATACTGGCTCATTAGGTTGGAAATGCTGAGGATCGATGTATTTTTGAGTACTTTGTGTTTCGTTATGAAAAATTCACGTTGGTGAGATTAATTCCCGTTGTAATTTTTTTTCACATCGATGAACTAAAAATCGTCATCGATGTGCAGGCGTTGCATATACTGCGAAGTGTTTGACCCGCAGAAAAAAAATTTGAAACATTTTTTGTTGGAATGACTGCAGCCGGGTAAGCACACCGATTTGGCTTTTTTATTCAAAAAAATTGAAATTAGAGTAGTAATTAGATACTGTTGAGATACATTCATGGCCAAAATTTCAGACCCTTACCCTCACCTCTTTTTGAGGAAAAAATTCCCAATTGAAAAACATGGGAATTCCAATTTTTTATGTTTTTTTAGTTTTTCACCATAATCCCGCTAAGTGGAAATTTTGAAAAAATATTTATATCATTTGGAGGTCAAAAGGGCACCTACCATCGAAGTTTCAAAATTTTCACTCCGCTGGGCCGCAGCTAAATTGAAAAAAACAAGTTCAGAAACGTATAGGAGGGGGTTTAAAATGATGGTGGTGGGTTATCGATTTTGTGTACAGATCATACATGAAGGTCTACCACATAACGAAGTTTCAGCCTCCTCCTCTTACCGCCGTTTTTGAAAAAAAAAATCATATCTATTTTTCAATTGGGAATTTTTTCTTCAAAAAAGGGCGAGTGTAGGGGTCTGAAATTCTTGTTTTCAAGGGGAAAAAAAGAAAAAAAATTACGGCAATTAGGATGAAATGTCTATCTCGCCTGAACTTTTATATCAGGAGAAATCACTTTTTCGAGGTTCGAAGGAATTATTCATTTCTCTAATATTTGTATAGTTTCATTTAACGATGATAATTCGTTTTTTGAATTTCGAGCACCATTTTAGAATTTTTTTCTATTTAATTGAAATAAAAGAAGAGCATAAGGCGGAATATGAGCGTATTCTGCAATATGATGGATTCTCGGTGTATGAAGTAGAACTCTCGAGCTACGTACAACGAAGCTTCTTTAAGTGGTTTATACAAAAAAAAAAAATCTCCGAAGAATACAAGCTACCTCGTGTGTTTTTAGTGCAGAATTGAAAAAATGCGTATCGTTACTAAAATGATTAAAAAAATTGTCTTATACTTACAAAAGTCGAATTATTTATCAAAACCTTGGCCGTGTTGTTTCTGGCATTAAAAATGCTTACTCCTCCATTTGGATCTCGAAATAGGAATTCCGTTTCTGCATTGAAAAGGAAAGCGAGAACAGAAAAAAAACGAAATATTAGTGTAATGCTAGAAAAGAGAGAAAAAAACAGGGGAAAAAACACCGACAGACGACTATAAGAAAGTTAATTACAATAGGACTTTCATTGTGCAATGATTTCCGTTTTTAAATTACCCTCGACGTTGTTTTTCTTCGTTTATTGCACGGAAATTTTCAACGAGATATCTTAATTGCTATATTTTTTCATATTGGAGTGTTATTTGAGCTGTCGCCTCGTTAAAGTTGTAATTTTCATGTGGCCTCTCTATGTCTTATATTTTAGATTGTACGAGAGAACTTCTGTATAACGCTTCTTTGTCTTTAAAGTCAATAAAATCACGCAAAAAATTTGTCGGTGTATTTTTCGATGCTCGTGACACGTGACAGGTTGATGGTTCGGTATAACATTTCTACGTCACTTGCTGATACATACCTTTAGAAATGATATGTAGTGCGTCGTAAACCGTCGAGTATTCTTTGTAGGATGCGAGATAAGGGTGTTTTAGGGTTCTATAAAATGACAACTTGAAGATTGTGATGGGAGCTTATCATATATAGCGATTGTTCGAATGTGTGGTAGCTCGAGTTTCCATTTTTGATTACTCGCAGGAGCCGTGAATTCTCGAAACGTCGTTTAATATGTTTCCAGGTACCTTTTTATGGTGAAGTTTCAATGAGGTGAGGAACTTTCGAGAGGTTTTTTTTTCATGAGCGAGTTGTGTTTCGGTGCTGTATCGTTATTTTTTGCTTATTTTGTGGGATGGTAACACTGTTGGGTAAATATTTCTGGATATGTTGTGTCTCGAAAATGGGCTGTTAAAAACAAACTAATAAAATTCATTGAATTATCGCTAAAAATGTATTATTTCGTTTCTCTTTTGAATTTCCTGGGACCTTTTTTTAAAATGCGAATAATTTAGTCAGAAATTGGCATAACTAGTGTATTAAAAAATTTGAAAATTGTAGTATTGGTCCCCCCCCCTTCGCTCACCCGTCACCGCCGAGCTAGAATTTTGAGTTGAATTTTCTGTAGCAAAAACAAGGCTTAAAATTGGGGTCATTTGCAAGATTTCTTACTGTTACAACTTTTAAATTATTGTTTCGCGATTAATTGAAATTTGTATTAAAATTTCTAAAAATTAGCAATTCTATATTTTCTCAATTTAGACAAATTTAATTCAAATTAGAAAAAGAAAAAATTCAATTTTCACGAAAATGGATTTTTTCACCTTACTCTTAGAATGTTGAGAACCCCTGCACAATTATAACTCTCCTTATCGAAAACCAATAAAATTTAAAAAAAATTGCAAAATTTCCTGTGTAGTTGTTTTAACGACATACTTCCTGCAAGATGCAGAATTTCTAATAATTTCCACTTTTCCCCTTTCCCTACTTTCCTTTTTGGTTTGAAATTTCCCGTTTGTCACGTTTACCTGTCGTTATTGAGAATTATTCCTTTGAGATTATTTTTCTTGATGAGGTAGGGGTTCCTCAAACTCCGCCTATTTGAATTTACTTGAAATTAGGGATATTGGCAGAACTGAGAAAACTGTGTTTCAACTTTGGCTACGTTGCTTTTGATTTCTAATACTATCTTTAATTAAAATTTGATAAATTTATTTTACCAAATGACTTATTTATAATGGAAATGATAATTTTGTCGAATAATGTGAACTTGGATTGTTGAAATTCCTGAAATTTGGGAGTTTGGTTCTTACTCTGTCGTCTTAGCACCTGTTGACTCGATGTTGTACTTCCAACGATTATTTATTTCAAAAACTGTTTTTACGACATTAGAAGGGAGCTGTATCACGATCCCATTACTGTGGAAATTTTTTATTAAATTTCAATTTTTCGTTTAAAATTCCTCTGTTGGTAAATAAAAAATACAATGTTGAAGATCTAAAGTACATTTGACCCAACTGTAAATTCTACACTTTCGTGAGCTTTCTTGGTAATTGTACTTTTCACTCGGTACAAATCAAGTATGTACCCTTAAATCACTTCAAAACGCCAAAAGGGCTGATGAAGTTGCAAAGTAATATAATTTCATTCAGTTTATACAGCGGTCGCGTTATTTCGCCGTTTTCCAGAATGTTTGTGACTTCAAAAATGCTCGTAGCAAAACAGGAGAAAGTTGCGTGAGTTTTTTTCTTAATGGCTCTTGAAAGTTTAACACCATTACAACGATATATGTCCATTGGCGAATAGTTTTACTATAAGAGTGCTTTTAACATAACTCTCATGAAGGAAAAAATTACAAAATGTAGTCAACGAGCCCCGAATGAGCCGTTGGTTTGTTTTAAAAAAACCTAAAGAAAACTGTTAATTTTTTCCGCGCTAATAAACTCGGCAGTGTTTTTAAGCCTTGGAAAATTATTTTTCCGAACGTGGTGCTTGGTTATCACCAGGTCGGGGTTGTTGCGTATACATCAATGTTACGAAAAAGACGCTCTAAATGAGCAACACGAACCGTCCGAAAAAGTAATTACCTCACGAATTGCATAAATTATCAGCATTTTTATTATGTCGGGCGCCTTCGTGATTTATTGGAAGTTGAGCGAGAACGGTAATGGGTACGTTTTCTTTTCGAATAACATTTATGTATGGAATAATGAGAGAAAAATAAGAAACCTCGTTTCATAGAAGAAAAAAAAAGGCTACGAGCAAAGTAAAAGCTAAATCTGTAAAATATAAATCTCGTTAAAAATTCATTTCTCAGCGCGCACTAGAATCCCGTAGTTTTTTGTTTTATTGGTAAATTATTAACGTCAAGTGTAACCAAGTCGACTAAAGTTTTTCAAGGCATCGGTACAAATTTTTCTTACGAATTTGATAAATTACAGAATTGATGGTGAGGAGGGGAAATATGCAATTATTTGGTCAATCAATTTGATAAAAAATTTCTCGAAAAAGGATGTTTTGATTAACAGCTCCGTACCCCTGTTGCAAAAGTTCATCCGACGTTTTAAAAAGATAAACAATTTTTTGTTACGCATCGAAAACTTTATAGCTCGTTGGTGCTTTTTATAAGCAGAGCTTTTTGGAAGTATTCCAGCCGATGGAAAAAAAATACGTCGAACGAAAAATTTACGAATTCGATTCGGATTTTTTTTTTGCAGAGAATTAACAAACTAGGACGGCTCATGACCTATAGAAGACGAAAGTGAGGGAGTTTTTTCACGCTTTGGCTATTTCGATTGCGCGTGTATACAACGTTATGGCGGTTTTATGCGTTGGGAAATGTTGGGCGTTGTTTTGGTGGTTTCTGACGCAGATTAAACGTTTCTTTTTTGCCTGGAAGCTCGTTTATCTCGGCCATAAGATTCGCGGCTGGATTTAGCGGACGCGATTTGGGCGTCGGAGTGATTTAACGAGGGCCTAAGGTCCCACTCAGACTATAATTTGAATACAGGATTGATTAATTTCAAAAGACCGAGCTTCTGAGAAACTGTAATGGGTTTGGGCTTTCATACCGCAAATTTCGCACTGAGTTATAATCCCGGTGGTAATGGCTTCCTTTGAAATTCATACCGAATTTCGTATACACATAATGGTCATTTCGATAACACCGCGAAGAACTTATTTGCTGTAATGTGCTTTTCGTGTTTGAATATCTCGATGTGTATTTTTTTTTCAGTCGAGCTCTAGGAAGGGGAAATATGCCAGGAATTCGCTTCTTATGAATATTTTTGGAAGATTTTTTACAGTGAAATGTGAAAGTGAAGGTATGGTTGTGTGAACGCGTGTTTTCTTAAATTGAGGAATTTTTTCCTTCCATTTTGATTGACCTTTTGCATGCCAAAAACGAGGGTAAACTTTGTTCAAATTTATCTCATCCTTTTATGTTGTCGGTATTTGAGTTTTTGAAGTTCTTTGGGCGGTTTCGCTTGGTATTTTTTATTGCATTTTTTTTACTGGAGGAGCTATGGAGAAAATATGAGTAGGTAATTTTCCAGTGATTTGTTTTGATTTGAATATCGCCTTGAGAATGTTCGTGGAGCTTTGAAAGCTTCAGTGATCTAGGTTCCTTTCAAAGAGGTTTTATTAAATTTACATCAACGCTTTTTAACTTTCTATTTTCATTTTCAAGTTTTTTGCAGTTTTTTTTTTTTTTTTTTTTTTTTTTTAAATTTTCGCCATGCACAGCAACTGAGGCTTGAGGCGATTTTTGAAGGTGTTGTTTAGAGGAGGTGTTTCAAGCCCGTTGCCGAAAGGAAAGACAGTAAGAGTTTTACTGTTACCACTTAGTTGAAAATATGAGGTAATTCGTTGAAATATAATTTTCGTGGAAAAGATGGTAAATTTTAGAATTTTTAGAAATTTTTTAAAATTCACTGAAAGCTAATAAAAGTGTAAGAATAATAAATGAACAAATGAGAAACCGGGTGATGAAATTTTTCCAGCAGAAAAACATCCCTAAGATGCTTGTGAAGGCATTTTAGATTTTTCTAACGTGATCCAATAAATTTAGCTAAAGCAAAAAATCTGAGATAGTTGAACTTTTGTTTAAAGGCCAAATGTGAAGTCCTGATTAAAAATCCAAATATGTAGTCCCTTGCTGTCCCGAGTATGGGTTCTCTCTTATTGTGGATTTTAGCTCTCTAGTTTCAATTTTTGCTCAATAACTTGACAAATATTGATCATAGTGGAATTGTACGTATTTGAATATTTAATCTACATCAAATTCCTCGTCGAATGAGGGGGTCAACTTAATTTCCAAGTTGAAGGGAAGTGGTGCCATGATCATTTGAAGAGAATAGGTTTCAAACTTCCCTTGAAATAAGCATGTAAATTATATCAGTAGCATTACGAAAATGCTTATGTGAGGAGGTAACTATAGCCCATTTTTGTGAGTATCCATAAAGCCTCGGAGGCGTCCTCGTATTCACCCCAACCCCTTTCTACAACCCCCTTTTCACAGTTATAGATTCAATTATTACATATGAAATGAAAGTTTGGTTGTTTTAATAAGAGTTGAAACATTGAGCTATTATTTCATAAAATGAGCAGGAATTGTACCGTTCTGAACATTACACCCTCCCCCCACCTATGTGGATCAAAGACTCATTAATACAGAGTTTTTTTCTATCACTTTATTGAGAAAATGTCTCCGATTAATCTTTTAGAACATCGAATTTCCCATCATATGAGCTGGGTACTTCGTCTTCAACCCTTAGTGGAAGGGGGATAGACCGACACCTTTTCAAGAGTACGTTTATTCTAGCAAAACCGGTTGCATAACTTTATTTTTTGCTTGAAAAATATAATTTTAAATGTGGTTTTCACCTTTAAATTTTATATGATTTTTTCAAAATCTCCTTTTCATTGGGGCATTTGAAAGGTTTCAAATTGGAATATCACGATACCAGTTCCCGATGTTTTTTGAAAAATAACTTGACTTTGAGAAAAAAAAACTTTCAAAAGAAATGCCTTCTCTGTATTTTCCTTGAATTTTGACCTTGAATTCATCTGCCGGATGACTTTTGATAAGAGTGCCAAAATAAAGTCTTTTTGAAGTATTTATTACCAAATCCAATTTGTTTCATGTTAACTTTCCTCCCCAAAAATAAAGCAACAGAATTAAAAAAATAACGATTATTTATAGATCATGAAAATAAATTTTCATCTCGCGAAACTTTCATCACCTTATTTATTTTATTTTTCGAACAATGAAAATTTTCATTTTTAAAACAAAACTTTCTTCTTGGAAAAATCGCTTTCGATATCTCGAGACATTCTCAAAATGATAAAAACACTTTTTTTTCTCAATAAACAAAAGACGCATTCTTCTCGTCCTCATATTCGGAAAAACTTCTGAAAATATTTCTCAAGCTGAAGTTTTAGCAAAATCGATTTCGAGAAAATTCGCGTAGTTTAAAAGTTTGACCAGTTCTCTTAATACGATGCACGGAAAGCTCCGAAATTCGCCAAGTTTCAAGTTTTTCGGTTACCGTAGGTATTGTGACAAGCTACATCGATACGTGATATTGCCTACGCGGTTCGCCGTGTATACGCGTGTTAATTAATTTGCATACTCGTACGCCTCGGGAATTAAATTTGATTTTCGAATGCGAGGAACTTTACCTTAGCGCGTTAATTTTAAATTGAATATTGGGTTCGTATTTTTTGAAATGTGCGAAGTGTAATGGATTTTTGAATTTTTGGTTTTTATTGTGTATTCAAAAGAAACCATTTTTTTGTGATCATCGTCGATGCTTCTTGTCATAATTTCATCCTAGTTTTACTTTTTTGGGTAGTTCGTGTATACTGGAAAGTTTACCAAAACAATATGGCAAGAAAATTAGAATTTTTCATATTGTAAAAAAATTTCGACGTTTGATGCGCACTTTATTGCTGAAAAAAAAGTAAATAGACGTTAACCCGTGGTTTTTACTCTTCATAGAAAAAATACCAAGTAGGGTCACTACAGGGGGAGCCAGACTGAGGGTAGATTTATGTTGTATGGAAATTATTTGGTTATTTAATGTGCCTCGTGCGTCGTATTTAAAATAAATTAACTACACGCGCCGAAATTTCAAAAAAGCTGTTTGCCTTTTAAAACTATTTTTCGAATAATTTATTAATCGTTGAACGAATCTCGCGTAAGGCCGCATCGCACATGTTTCTACCTCGGCTTAAAGCCGGCGCCTTCCAACGCAGCAACAGTTAATTACGAATTGGCGTAAATTTTATAAAATGTTGCGTGGTTGGGAGGAATTTTTTTTTCGGTGAAAAAAACCGACGCAATAAGTTGTCATACGTTTGGAAGAGGAAAAGGTAGACACTTAGTTCGCTACATCACCCTTAGCAACCGAACCATCGATCCGAATCATCGTGACTAGAAAACGACGCACTTAACCTTCCGCGTGAAGATTCGCTCTTTTCTCTTTATATACTCATCTGCGTATCGAGGATGCTGATACGTTGGTAATTTCGATATGCTGTATTAATGAAGTTTTTAAACGAAGTGTCGCACGAGAGAGCCCTCGAGCCGGAAAAAATCAATAGCGTTCTCCTGTTACCGAAAAAATGACTGGGTGTTTTTTACTTATTGGAATACATTATCAAGCCCGAGCCATATATTATTATGATTAACGATAGCGAAATTCGAACTGGCAAGATAATGCGAAAATCATGATTAAGTATTGTTGCCATATATTAACGAAAGCTCGTAAAAAAGCTCAACATGTTTTTACCATTCCGTTTTCTCTTTCCGTTTCCCGTCGCGTAAGAAATTCGACACGAGATACGAGTCGTTACGCGCATCATCCGGTTTTGTCTCGCGTCACATTCGTGTAACATTTTACACTCAAATTTTGAAAACGTAAAACGAGGAGGGTTTGTTTAAAAACTCATTCAGTTTTGGTAGCTCGTGCCAATTCGCATAAATTACACGTATGTTGTAAATTTCCCCGAAATGATGTCGCGGTTGCGGTATTTTTAATTTAATTGAAATTTTCCCCAGCACGATGGCAATTTGGCCGAATCTTCCGGGTGAAATTTATCGTAAGGTAATTTTGGAGATTTTTCGCGTAATTTATGAATAAAGTTGGGGCTCGAATCGCGAATTTTTTTAATTCGAGTTTAATTAAGTACCAGATGCTTCGTTCACAAGTCGCTGGAAACGTCGTTTGTTGGATTTATTGATATTTCTCATCCTTTTTGTCGTCGAATTGTTAATATTTCCGTGTGGATTCTTTGGGGAGCTGAACAATTGAGTCGTATCGGAAAACTGCTTCCGGGTGTTTGTAGCGAAATGTGTATTCGGGGAATTAGGTAATTCGCCGGCGAGGTTGTGTTTTTGATGGGGTTTGCTGATGCAATACGTTCTATCTTGGGTTTATCTTCGAGAAATTCTTTTGAAGCAGTTGATTTTTGTAATTTCGCGAGTCAGGTGATTGGAAAAATCGACGGGGTTGAAGTCTCATAGATGTGGCGATAAGGTTCGTGGAATTTGTATGAAGAAAATGTGCTTGAGATGTTTGATTAAGCAAGTAGTCTAATTGGTCTATTGGAACTTTGGAAGGTCTTGATTTTGTGTACACGTGTCACTGTATGATTTTCATTTAAACAGTATATTTGTGAATCGTCGTTTTTCAATTAATATTAGAAATGAGAAGTATTTTTAGCGATAATTTTTTAATAGGTGATCATCGAGAAAAATAAATCGTCGATGAATTTGGAAAAGCTCATAAATATTCAATTTTTCAACCGCCATCGTCATTTTTCAGAATCCAACAATGAAAAAATTCTTCAGACAAAAAAGTTCTGAATTTTTCTTCTCTACAACTTTTATTTGGACATTTTTTCTGCATCTGTGCAACCGAAAGAGTTCCATTGATGAAGTCAAATATTGTACTTTACATCTACTGAACAAATTTCTGGTTTCTATGAATTTTTTCAGTATGAAAAATCGAAGTAATTTCGTCGTCTATTGTGAGATATCAATTTTTTCCTCATGCTCATAACGTCCTGGACTAATTTCTCCAAAAAAAAGTGCCACATAGATACAGGGTGATTCAATTAATCATGATCTCCTGGACAAATGAAACGATAACCCAACATGCATCGTGTGATAATAGTTGCCTAGCTCTATTTATTCAGGAGCTAAAAAATTTTCAATAATTTAATCATTAGAAAAAATCATTGGCTGATATTTTTGGTTGTTTATTTTTGATTTGAAAAGTTGGAGTAATTATTTTGGTTCAGTTGAATAATAAAGTTTAACGAGTAATGCGCAATATTTCACTGGTAGATAGCGCTCCAGAAAATAAATAAAAAACATTGTTATGAAGGGCGGTCTAACTTGATAATTTAAGGGACACTGAATTTTTGAACTTGTAAATACATCATTTTTTCCGCACTCAATAACTCGTGCCATTCTGTTGATAGAAAAAATTAATGGCATTTTTGTAGATCTCATCACGTACAAAAAAAATCAGTCATTTGATGTTCTTGCCTAATTTCTAATCTGAAGGAGTTAAAATGCGAAAAAGATTTCCACGCGATGTAGCGCCTTCAATATTGGAGATACGCAAAATTTTATCATTACCTTTTTCGTAGATTTTGATCAGTTCTACAACAAAGATGAAACAAAATTGGCATATCTTCAATATTGAAGGCTTCGTTTTGTTACTCCTTCACTTTAGGAATTAGGCAAAAATTTCAAATGATTGATTTTGCTGTGCGCAACGAGATCTGCGATATAGTCTTCATAAATTTTTTCTATCAGCGGAATTCTTCGATTTAGAATTCAACGCCCCTTCAATTTTAAAGTTAGACCACACTTCGTAATAACGTTTTTTACCTATTTTTTGGAGCATTACCTACCGGTGAAGTTTTGTGCATTACTCGTTTTTCACCCTGTATGTTTTTTTCTGCTACCTTAACTTCTCAAATCTACAGTTATCTCAATTTTTCTCAAAATTTCGTACGTTCTCGTACACTAGTTTTGTTTTAGGCATAAAAGACTTAAAATACACTTCAAATAGGAATAACCGAAACAGTAGGACATGATAAATCAGTAATAAAAAGAACGCGAGCCAAATGCATTAAAGCATATAAAATAACATAAGCTGGGAACCTGGATCAACTAGAACAACGATACGTGTGAGTTGGCAAATTCCAAAAAAATATTACACGTTTGTATAAAATACATCGCTACAAATGTAATCTAAAACCAAACACCCAACGATCCCCGCAGACACCTTCATCCCCAACAACCAATACCTCGCTTTTGATTACACCCCCTTCCCCCCAACCCCGTAGCAAAAATTCGAATAAAATTACTTTGGCTAAAAATCAAAAAACACGTTGCGCGATGGGATTGTCGGGAACAATGCATACGCCGAATACAAATATATCAAAGAGTTCGTAATCTATCAGCGTAGATTCGCCAAGGCGACGATAATAAATTCTCATCTCGATTTCTATTTCGCTCTCCTTTCATTCCGGTGTGACATTAACGCGAAGCGTTGCTATAAGTCCGAAAAATGTAGACGAGCTGGAAGAAATGTCCTTTTTTCAATACGTCCGCATTTTCCCACGCTTGAACGGCATTCAATTCCAATTTCTTTTTCGATGTTCGTCCTTAGATTGTACGTGTTGTTGCCTTGTCCCCTCGAAAAAATATCGAGCAGGAAAATTGAAAAACGCCGAGAATTCTTCGCGAGCTTCGCCTCGCTTATCACCTTCGACGAATTGTACCCGAGCTATTATAAATTTCCGGGTTTTATTGTTTTCCGTTATATAGTCGGGAAAAAAGGTAAACCTCTTTGGTACCTTTCCGTTGGGGTTAATTTGTATAATGAAACGAAGCTCTTGTTTCTCGCCGGATCCCTTTTTTCGTCACCGTTTCTTTACACACCGAGTAAACGTCACGTAATGGAACTTATTTGACGATTCGAACATTCGAGGAAAAGTAATTTCGACGTGGTCGCTCCTACACCGAGTTATTAATTACGTGGCTTTGTTTTCGCTCAAAAATAACATCTTTGTTAACTCGAATGATACTGAAAAATGGTGTAGTTTTTTCCGCCGTTGTTGTTCGCATTAATGAACCGAGTACGTTCGATTTGGCAACGCCTCATGTAACTCTTCGTTATAAGCTACCCTTCGATCTTCGTCTTAATTTAAGCAACTCACATTAAGTCTTTTCGACATCCGATCGGGTGGCAGCCTCCGGCGACGTATTTTACCAAAATCTTCGCATCTACGTGGAACTTAGACGCTTTGAAAATAACCCCGAATTTCCGATATTTTTTCTCAACATAACTAACGCAAAACTTCAAGTATTATTGGCGCACTTTCGTAGCACCCAAAGACTGAACACGTCGTCGTACAGGATAATTCCAAAAACACTCCATTAATCTTTCGAACCGAACAAGTCGCATACTAAATCCAAACTTAAAAGCTCTTCCTCGAATGTCAAGTCTACGCGAACTCGCGAACAGCAACCTAATAAATAACCAACCACATTAAACTTGGCTAAACAAACTATCAAACTGGAAAGTAGCCTTTGCGAATATTCCAGTGACAGTTACAATTTAGTGCTGCTGTCATTTTCAACACCAAAAATGCAAGCTTTTTACTCTTCATCGTTGGCTGGGCGGAGAAGGCGAGGAGGCTATATCGATGGCTCGGATTACTGCTGCGGTGCAAGTTTGCAAATGTATTTCAGTAGCATGATCGAGTTGATGAAGCGTAATTGGCTATCAGGACCAGAAATTTGCGAGATGAGGGATTCTTCGGTCATTGAGATTCGAATGGGTTGGATAAGCAGATCGAGAGACAAATGGTAAGAGTAGTTGAAAACCGTAATACAATTTATAAGATGGATTTTTTTCTAAGGTTAATAATTTCTCACCATGAATAATCAGAGAGTCGGTTTTGAGGTGGATGTTGAAGTTGTACATGACCTGGCCTCGTGAGTGAGAAGTAGGGAATATGGGTTGATAGGTTGAAATAATCCCTTTCAAGTCTCAGGGTATAAATTCTTGTTATATTTTCCACCAACGTTTTGCCCGAGGTTGACTGGCATGTTGCATACCGACGCCTACGAATTTCGATTCACTTTCACGATCATTTTACCTTAATGATGTTGAACCTCCGAATCATATAATTATAGTTGGCGCTATCTCGAGCGTATCGTGGAATTTGTAAGTTGATAAAAAAAAATGACAGCCTCGAGAAAATTTGTGGTAATTAGTTTACTCAAACTTTATGACATTTTTACGTCGTCGAAGAATTAATAACAATATATAGCTTCATTTTTATAATCAACCCCACCAAAAGTCTTTTTTCACGATTATCAGATTTTTTTTCCAACTCGTGGACGAGAAAAAGTAATAATTTTAATTTCACGAACGAAGAAAAATAACCCTCGATATCCGATTGTCGATAAAAATAAAAAATGTGGTCGGCATAAATAAGGAAATTATTCGCCGCAAAAGGAAGTAAAAACGCCTACGGTTTTTTATGGCGCGATAATTGGAAAAATTCGCTCGAAAAGGTTAGAGGAGTTAAGTAGGAAATTTCTAATTTGTCGGCTTCGATAATTGGACGAGCTACGAACCATGAAGGGCACCGGGAAATTTCCGATAGAATAGCAATCGTTGGAAATTTTTCACCACTTTGGTTGGAGAAATTTGGCAATTCATGGCGAGAGAAATACTTTTATACGAGAGTTCGCCAATGATAAAAGGTCTCGTAGACATCGAATGGCGAATAATTTGAAAGAGCAGATACAGCCGAGTAAAGAGGACGACTGCTCTTATAGGTTTTCAATTTGAATAAAATACTCATCGAAAAGGAATTCGAAGGATTTACGGAATCAAAACTTGACCTATTTGAATTTCGTTTTTTTGAAATACCAAAATTCGCAGTAACGTCCGACGCTTTTTACAACGTTCACGAAATGCGCAACGATGAGTGATACGGAAAAGAAAACGGTGTTAAATTACCTTTTTTCTTTCAAAGGCATAAATGTACACTTGGTGAATGAAACACCGCTTAAAAGGCCAAAGCCTATTCAAATGAAACGTTTTAGCAATGATTTGATAATGGTAACACTGATGATATGTAGAATTATAGAACTACTAATGTACGACGAGTTCTATATCGAAGAATGAACGTTTTATCTAAATATTAAAAATATCGCTTCTCGTTTACCATCTCTGAGCAGAAAATTCCACTCAAATATATCTCCAACGTAACCCGACGAATCGATTTATTCTGTAAAAGAAACCCCAAAACTAAAATTCACCAACACCTTCGAGCTTCGTAAATAGGAAACGTCCACGAAAAAAAGAATGCAGCAATAAAAGAAAGTGCTTACTTTATTAGAGGAAGGTTGAAACGGAAAAAACATTACAAAGTTGAAAAACCTCGAGTTTCAATACAAGAGAGGTTCTTTATTATACAAATGACACAGAAATAACTAACGTACGGTTGTAATTCGCGACTGCGTTTCTTTTGTTTTATTAAACGTCTCCTCGCGGTACAATAATCAAAGGATTCGTTCGCAATTACGTCGAAGAATAACGACTACCGAAAAGCACGTAGAAACGGTTCAATTTACCTGAAATCCAAGACCCATTGAATGGCGAACTCTTGAATTCGGTGCCGGTGACGTGATCGATGGTGAATTTTATTCCCGGATTGAAGGGCCCTTCGTAGGGAGGCGATAGTAATATGATGAAGAATAGGATCAGCGCTAGTACGGCGACTATTACCAATAGGGCTATACATATGCCTCTCCAGTTCCGTTCATTTGGCGTTATCGAGACAAGTTCCTGTGCAACAGATCATTACGTGGATGTGTTAGTAATTGAAGCAGAATTAATTAAACTTCATGCTGAGAGTATTGTTTTTTGCTAGAAATCATCTTGGAAAATGAGAAGTCATGTGAAATGTTATAAAATGCATAATAATAGTGACAGATGTGATACAGGACATGTTACCATAAACACCAAAACATGTCAGGTGACATGAAACCGCGATTTTTCAACCATAAAACATGTAACTTGTAAAATTATAAAACATGTCGAAGGTGACACAGAACACAAGTAACATGTCATGTCTTGATCTGAGTAACATCGCTCGATACACTTTAGCGTTACTTGTCGTGTTACATAAAGCATGTTATGTGATGACATGCGACAATCAGTCATGACATACAGCTTGTTACTTGAATCAAACATGATATATGTCACATCTTAATATGAGTAACTTATCACTCATGGCATTTTTGTGTTACTTGTAATGTTACAAAAACATGTTATGTGACAACATGTGATAAATAACGCCATACAACTTGTTACTTGAATCAAATCTGTCACATGTTTCTTTTAACATGTTCTATGAACTTGAATGTGACAGTTGGAGTTTCTATCCTGAACCTTGCACGTGTCATGGAACATGTCACTTGTCGCACCAATACATGCCATACAACTTGTAAAATTTACCATGCCATATTAACGAGTCACGTAACACTTTTAACATCCTTCTGCACATAACACGTTACTTTTGTCATTTATCACGATATTATCGATATTTATACCAATTGTGTCATTATCCAGCGACATATGTTCCTCAACGTTTTAAAGTATCAAAAACTACTCATTTCGAAAAAAAAAGAGCAAAAACTACGCAGAACTTTTTCTGCGACATATTTTACATCGTGTTGTACAGTTGTATCCTCGTAACGCGTTTTTATTACATTTTTCCGGGTATTTAAGATCTTCCATTTCGCTACGTTCGCGAGGGATAACCAAAAAAAAAAGGCATATACTGGCACATTAAAGCTAACAGGATATACACCGAAAAAAAAGCACAGAAAAAAGGAATAAAACGCCAACTTGTACGAAAACAACGTTAAATTTTACGCGAACGAATTGTTCTTCATTTAAAATTGATTTTCCATTAATAAAGCGCGACTGCGATGCGAGTATATGCAGGAAATAAATCCAACGTGGAACGTCTGTCTTGTATATTTTGGGAATAACTGACGCTATAGTGTGTTTTTTGCTGATAAACGAGAATTTCTTTTTTGCGAGGGCGGACAGTACACCTACTTGGCGGTTCTACCTTCCTCCTTCGCGAATGTCGGAAATTAACCGAAATGTAATTGATGGAATTTTCAGAGAACGTGATTTTTACTACATTCAAGTGCGAAAGCTAATTTTTCATTGGGTTATCTCGTGTTGCTTTCTTTAAGTGGAAAGTTGAACTTCGTTTATTAACAATGCTTAATATGTCGAAATGAAATTTCGATTCGAAAGCTTTCCATCAAATTGAATCGTGATCCATTAATCGAAAATTTTTTTCGTGCTGGAAATTTTCTCCTAAATCATTTCATAGCAGAAAAAAATTACCACTACGAATGAAATTTCTTCGTTTTAGGAGATATTTCGATAAAGGCCTCTTGTAAAAAGCCAATAATTCACTTTTTATTTTAACCCCGAAAAAAAAAATCGTGTTATTTGTTCAGCTGGAAATTCAACGATGCAATTTTCCCTCCGAGTAATTTATAGGGAAAAGTGGTGAATGGAATTTCATAAATAACCTTCAATTCTACCTCAGACCGATGCCAAAATAGGATTATCTGCCGTCGAAAAAATTCTACGAAGGATTCTGTAATAGTTGAAGATTTTCCTTCGTTTTATGAGAAAATTCAATGGAAAAAATTCCGATGTTTTTCGCAGCTTTTGAAAAATTTTATCCACATTGCATAACTCTTCGCCTTCAAATATGACAGCTAGCATACCTACATACATTTCTGTAATTTGGGTAGCATGCTTACTAAATGAAAGGAGCTGTACTGGCACTGACACACTGTATGTATAAGGTGTTTCATAATTGAATAAATTCCTTTCTATAGCATATACAACAATATAAGTTACACTCTTATTATATGTATAAGCTATCAAGTTTCAGTTATACGGGAGGTAAATGTGCATTACATATCGTTCGATAACGCGAGTAAAATTCTAACGTGGATTTTCTCAAAAGCTAAAAAAATATCGTAAATTTGAAATTAAAGACGTTAAAAAGCTTTGCAACTTTTTAGCTCATATGCGAATTCTACGAGCTTTATTCATCTTAATGGAAATAAGTACATTGAAGCGTCACTACACATGGATGCTACCTCTTTGAATATCTCGTTTATTTGATTAAACGAAATACTTACCTTGGATGAATTTTCGCATCCGTACGTCTTTTCTATTCCGTTGGAAAAATTCGTTCGTTCGATGTTCCTTTCATAACGTCAACGAATAATGTTCGCAAAAAATGGTGTACTTCGTTTGCCATAAAATACGCCATAATCAGTTTCCCACAGAGAAACGCAATAAGCAAAGATTTCTTTATTACGAAAAAGTCATCTTTTGATTGATACATTTGCGTGAAAATCGATGGAAATTTCCACGTCGAATTAAGTTTTACAGCGGTGGTTTTTTTTTCTCGCACGTTTCAACACTTTAAAAAGGCTACGTGTGGCACCTCTATCACGCGATACGATAACATTTTCATTTCACTGCCAAGTTTTTGTCAATTCGGCGCGTAATATCGATTAAATTTCAAAACCATCAATAACCCGGGATGAACTTATAACGATGGCCGCTTTTAATACCATATTAAAGCCAGCAATATGTATAGGAATAAGTCTGGTATTTTGATGGGATTTCACGGATACATTGCCGACCACTAACGCTTGTATTCATTAATGAAACGCAAAATAAACACCGCAATTTCGAATCGTCACAATTATCGCGATAATTTTACTCCTATACTCAGCTGTGATGATTTACGTGAAAGCATTATGCCCAACGAGGCTCGATATCACGAGCTCGCTTTTTTATTGCTCGCGAACACGAAAATGTAATAAAATCTGCGAAAATACCACTCCGCGGATCACCTTCTCCATAAAGCTCTTCGTCGAATTGTACACAAAAGTACATTGGCGAAAAAAAAATGCTAAATTGCGAAAATATATTCTCCCAAGATCATAATATTTAAGCTTACATCATTTTTGAAGAATAATTCCTTCGGTACAATGGGCTCGCAAAGGAACGCATTTGGCCGGGAAAAGTCGTTAGTTACTATCGGGCGGTTTTTTCCTCTCTGGCAAATCTTACGTCACATCTTTCTTTTTCTGTGTAGCAAACATTATGTAACGTTGAAAAACAGACATCCCCTTTATCAGGATTTAGCCCGTTTCAAACCATTAATCATGTAGCTCACCTTTATCAAATACTTTCTTTCGGTATTTCGTTGACATTCTATCTAAAAGTTGGTAGAAGTTTTTTTTTCAGTTTTTAATACCAACTTGTAGTCTGGAAGTAGAAACAATAGGTTCTACGATGCTGCCAGTCATGTCACATGTGTTGGTACCTCGAGAAAAGCCAAATTACCGAATTTTCATCCGCAGGGAATTTTTTCCACGCAACGATAACCTTTTAAGCGAGAAACACTTAGGTCTGTTTTTTTTCGCTCTTTGAACGAAATATACGAGCAACTTATTCGCTTATTTATTCCGGACGCGATTAATTTTAGTTTCCGGACTTGGGTGATTTTCGTAACCGACTTGAGACGCACTTGACAAATTTTTTTAATTAATTTCGTCGACCATTAATAATCGTAAGTGAAATTGCAAATTATTAAAAAATCCTTTTTAAAAGGATCTATTCCTCGAATTCGGAAAATTCTAGTTTTACATGCAGAGTGTTCCGTAATCAGTGCGTTATCTTTAAAACCATAACTACTTGATATTTTTTGTTTTTATTTAATTTTTTTATTTTTTTGTTTTTTTTATATTTTTTTTTATTTATTATACTTTTTTTATTTTTTTGAATCCTGATAAAATGACTTTTTGTAAATTAAATGACGATAAAAAAAAATTTTGTTTGATATTTTAGTTCATGAGTATGTCAACTTGGGGACTTTTTCATTTATTTTTTTCATCTTTTGGGTATTTTTTTTTTTTTTTTTTTTTTTTTTTTTTTTTTTTTTTTTATTATACTGGGCGTTTTTAATTGCCAAGATTATTACGCCCAGTGATGAAGGATAAATCACAAAAAAAATGATTTTTTGATTTTTATGATTCATAAGTTCAATTTCAAAATTTACAAAAAAGTATTAAAAAAAAACATGGAATTTTCTGTAAACTAAAAATTTAGAAACTGGAAGCATTGTCATTTAAAATATATTAAAAAAATAAAATAAAATAAAAAATTTATATTAAAAAAATAAAAATCTTTCACATTTTGATCTCAAAACTTTTACACATTTCTTATAAAAATCATGACAACAATATCATAATTTTGCTAAAAGTTAGCTCTTCTTTGAAAAAATAAGTAAAATATCAAAAAATTCACTTCTGTTCCTCACAACCACAATTTTCTTTTCACTTTCCACACGCTCTACGACGTTAAATTCTTCAAGTCACTCTCACTCCACCAATTCAAGTTTAAATAAAAATACAATAATAACTAATTTTAAAGAACGTTAAAATCCGCATAAAGAAGTTCTACGAAATTTTCATCTATCTGCGATTCCAACGAAATTGCAAACTCCGAAAAAAATACCATTGATAACCTCGCGCCTTCAAATTTCACACCGGCAAATCTACACGCGTTGTAGGGTTGCGAAATGCTCAAACGCACGACGAACCGATATCAGCACACACGGTATAATTTAATTTGCGGCTCCTCGGATCCTTTATGAATAAGAATTGCGATGGTTTGGCTTTCATACATAAAGATGATACGTAGTCCTTGAAACGATACCCTTATTTCCCTTTCTTTAGGTTTTCATTTTCACGCGTATTCACGAAACGTTGTTCAAGTTATAAAAGGTCATTCGGGAGTACACTCATTGGACATTTAAAAGTACCCGCTGTAGCATATGCGAAACCTCAAGGCGATTTTTATTACCCCATTACGCGTATTTTTTTCTCGCTATTTTACGACAACGCGTTAACTATCAAAAAACAACCCTTTTTAGTCTTCGCCGTAGACGCTTAAAAGATAAGTAAATTGAGAGCACTTTTGACCTTTGAAAAAGGCCCAAAGTATCGAATCGTCTCGAAGATATACGTTATCAGCCTCGTATAATGCTTAATCCATTGAAAATTATCTTCAAGTCGTTAATATCGAAATACGAGCGAATTTTCAGTCACGTGGAATGAACGTTTAGCGTTGCATATTAATCGTGAAATTATTAACAGGCGGCGTTTAGTATACAAATTTAGCTCATTTATCGAACACCATTCAAATGTCTGCATTTTCGAACGATCATCGGAAAAAGACCGAGTACCGAGCAATTAACGGTAGCTTTTCATTTGACGACCACTACGCATTTTCAATGGCGCTGCTCGACAACGAATAATTATTTTTTATAATAAATTAACGCCATTAATATTCCGCGTTGAATGCTTTCAACGGTAAATTTATCAAACCGCGATGGTAATACGTGCCGCGGATGGGAAATTACCGCAATTCACGATGACTCGAGCTTTCAAAAAATTGTCAGCTTTGCGATTAAATCCGCAACATCAAATGTATTAAAAAGACTAAGAACCAGTATAAAAGCCTCGAGAAAATACGGATTCGAAAACGTCATTTAATAGAATGAAAGAAAACTCCATTTCGCCACCTAATACAAATCAACTGAAATCCTCTTCTGTGCTTTGGTAAACAATAAGCGGTTGGTAACATTGTTTCCACCTTTAAGCCGATTAAAGAGATGGATTTGTTTTTAGATTTCTTCTTCGTAGGTTTTTCCTCTCGACTTTTTCACCCTTGGAATGCGCCAATCTGTTGTGAGCGAATTGATAGTTTTCCTTTTATTTCTTAAGATTTACGCGAATTATTATTTTCGAATATTTTCCGCCAAGTTGTTGCCATATTTGACGCAGCAAAAAATCATAGGGAAGTATAGAAGAGAGATTTTTTCCTTTTTGAAAATTTATCGTTGTATTTTTATTGTTAGTTTCGTATAATTTCTCCGTAGAGTACCGAAGCTGTCAAGAGAGGGCAAGGGGACACCTTGCCCCAAGCCCGGCTTTTCTAAAATGACCCAGAAATTTTCCAAGTTGACAATTTTCCCCTATTTTGTTCAATTAATAAGTGTTATGTACAAATTAAGAAGATATTCCAAAAAATTTGCCCTTTTCCCTCTTAAATCTCATTTCAAACATCAGTCAAAATTGAAATTTAAGGAAATTTCCACTAATCAAGTTACCATATTGAACCTCCCTCTTACAAAAACACCTCATATTTTTGTCGAGATACGTCCCATTAGAAATATTATTCCTCTTAATATTTAATCTTTCAAAACTTTTCCATTTTGGGAAATTGGATGAAAAAAATTTGAAATTTTTTTGGCTAAATTCACTTAAGTAAATTTTCACGAACTGTTAACTTAAAATGGGAATATAAAAGCGACGCTTTTATCGAAAATTCTAAAAGTTTTTCTGGGTCAAGTCCAAATCGACACCTTATCATTTTTTTCAAGTTTTACCAAGTGAATTGTGATAGTGAAGGGCAGAGGGCACCAAACGTTATTTTTCTCCCACTCAACCTGTTAAAACTTTCAAGTATAAAGAAGTCTTCAAAACTTACCCTTTTCTAAATTGTTTTTCAATTTATAACAAAATATGGAAATTAAATTGCTGGAAAAAGAAAGCAAAAATATTGCGAAGAGCCTTTTTTTTGTGTAAAAAAAAATTGTTTGGCTTTTGTGAAGCCTTATCTGCTTTTTAGGAACGAAGCAATGGTTTTATGAAATCTAACAAAGAAATTTTCGCGTTTCGTTCGATGCACGTAGTTGCCTATTTGGCTTTCGTTTTATAACGAGCAATGAAATAATTAATAATTATTTTCCAAACATCAAATAGTCATTTTGATTGGTTTTGTCATACAAGTAGATTAATTTACGCTTAACCCATCAGAGATCGGAATAACAAAATGTCTGCGCATAAAAAGCGACCCTATAAGGTTCCAAGAGGTTCAATAGATAGTAACCACATGTGGAAGCTTTTTTGCGCGTTATCCGGTTGCCGTGGCAACTATCAAAAATAACAGCAGATAATTTACCGGTAATTACAGGCAATGCGCAGGTAATTAGTGGTAAGTACAAGTAATTTATAGACAATTACATGTAGTTACAAGTGATTACAGGTAACTACAAGTAATTACAATTGATTGCAGGTAATCACAAGTAATTACAATTAATTACAAATAATTACGGTAATTACAAATAATTACTGTAATTACAAGTGATTATGGTAATTACAAGTAACTACGAGTAATTACGAATAATTACAATAATTACGGTAATTACGAATAATTACAATAATTACGGTAATTACGAATAATTACAATAATTACGGTAATTACGAATAATTACAATAATTACGGTAATTACGAATAATTACAATAATTACGAATAATTACAATAATTACGAATAATTACAATAATTACGGTAATTACACGTAATTGCGGTAATTACAAGCAATTAGGGTAATTACAAGTAATCTACTGTTAATTTATTGGTAAATATTGATAATTACAGGTGATGTACAGGTAATTTGACAGTAATTACAGATAGTGTGTAGGTAATTACAGGTAACTTACTGGTAAATACACGTAATTTACCAATAAATATTGGTAGTTACAGGTAATTACAAGTAATTTGCCATAAACACCGTGAATGGTGGCGTGATGATTTTCTCGAGGTTTTCAAATGGACCAATTGTGATTTTATTCTATTTTCTTCCTGGAAAAATTGCGCATTATACGCGATGGAAGGGGGAAACGAAGTGGCGCTATCTGTATACAAACTCTATTATTAAGTAAGTCATCCTGGCTACTTTTTTTTCATTTGTGATGATTTACGAAAAGCGCATACAAATCTATGGTTTTGTACTGAAAAAAAAAAGGACCCGCGTATTTATTTATCGCCTAAAAACTTCATTATTTTACGATTTGTATTCAACTGTTAAGAATATTGATGAAATTCATGGAAATCCTGTCCCAAAATAACCATCGGTTATCGATACGAATTTACCAACATGGCTATTAAATATTTAAACTTTTCCCAATGATCGTTTATTCGCCGAAGACTTTTTTGACTTCGTTACGAAATATTCGATTTGAAAAGGTTACATGTTAATATTTTAAAACCTCCCGGTGAGGTTTATCGAGTGCGTTGAAAAATTCAAAGTTACACCGGAGGAGCTATTCGTAAAATGTAGACGAGCGTGTAAAATAATGGAGCGGTTTTATTAATACATCGAAAAGTAATCGAAAACTATTACGAGTTATATGTTATGCATGAAGCTGGATGTCCTCGTGCAACTCGAGGAAAAAATGCGAGCTACGAAGATTGCGCTTTTAAGCACGCCATTTGCACCCACACGAAGCGAAATTTAACACGAGTGTAAAAATATCGTCTTCGGGTTTGCGTGTGAGTGACTAAGATGCTCGATGAGTGCTCGGAGAGAGTGATGCATGTGTGTGTGTGGGGGTGACACGTGAATTTTGCGGCGTAATTACACCGAGGAAAGTTTTCAAGACGAGTTAAATTTTAAAGTACGCGATCACGCAAGGTCGAAAGTATATGGTTGCATATGTAATCGTTTAGAAGGAGAAGTGGTGGTACATTTTAGTACAATTAAAACGTATAAGATGATCGTTATGTGTCGTAATGATGAAACGTAGTTGTAACCGTTTTCATATTTTCTTGGAAAAATTGGAGAAAAAGAAGTCTTCTAAGAATACTCGCAAAGTTTGTAAATAATTCGGTACTTATGGTTTAAAAGTATGGGATAAAAATAACAATACGAAAATACGTTATATCGAAAAATGCTATAACCTTCGGTACTCCTCGCCTCGTTAACGGTCGCGAAGAAAGTTATATAGAAATGATCAACATAAACAAACATTACACTTTTGCGTTAAATTTAACGTAAACCATTCCGTAGTCGAGTGTAAACAAACGTTCATAAATTTCAATCGCAATTATTGACACCGGAACACATCAGTTATATTCATCTCGTAAAAAGTACACGTTGGCCAAAAATGTTCACGTTGCATTGAAAGACGCTAAAAGGTACAAGGAATTTTAGCTTTTTTCCTCATTTGGCACCGACACGTGATCCGTTGGCAATTTAATGTTTCACAGCCGCAATGCTCACGTGTCATAATTAAAAGTTTATTGGCTCGTAAAAAGTTCAACCGAGAGGTATAATTTCGCGTTTCTCGTTTGATTGTGGTCGTATTCGCAATACGAATCGATTGACGAGACGTGCAGAATTTCCGCGTGTTTTTGATCATCACGACATATATGGATGGTTTGGTGGTGTAATTAATGCGAGACCTTTTCGACTTGATACGCGTGTAAATAGTCGAATGTCGGTATGAATTTCACGTGGCGTTGACATTACGAAGTTTAACAACTGTTTGGGGACGTGCGATTGTTGAAACGTACAGATGTCGTACGGTGATTTCCAGCGGTGTTCTTTTGTTGACGTGCCGAGTTCAATTACCAGACGTTTTTCTTTGCATGGCATGCGATATCGTTTTGTATTTGGGATGTGTTAATTTGGAATTTTGAAAGGTGACATGAGATGACCGCGTAGAACGTATTGCTGAGTTGGGATCTCGTGACAGTAATTGGTTCTAATAGAAGTCACGACGTAGGCCAGAATTACTTTGGGAGAAGTTGTACATACATGTCAAAAAGACCTTAACGAGATGATTCGGACTCGCTTTTATGAGATTTCGAATTCAGCGTTTTACACGACTCGATATTCCTCGGGTTTTTCCAACTGTGCCGAGGCTAAGTTCCCCCTATGCCCTGTCTCCATTTTGACAATTCTGATACTAGATGATGACACATGAATGAAGTAGATTGAGTATCCTGTGCTCAAGTGATTTAGTGAAATTTACAACGAACACGTTCTTCAATCTCTGGTGCATAAAAAAGTGCAACATTGCGAAAACTAGTGAAACATGGAGCAATGGAGAACCCGAGCACTAGGCCATTGAACAATGCAAGAGTACTACGGCTCAATGGACCATTTGATATAACAGCGTGACATTATCGCAATATTGGATTTTTTTTAAACCCGAGTATTTCGTGAAAGGACATCTTCAAAGCAAACCAAGCAGTCTTGAAATACAGCACGATGAAAAAAAAAATCACAGCGAGTTTTGGTAATTTGAGACACAAAGAAGTTGAAAAAAGTTGTAAATTTACATCCTCCTCGAGTCCACCTAATCTTCTATCAAAGCGACGTGACATATTGTGAAGCATTTGGACGTTTTTCTATTGCTGAAGCAAATCCGTAAATTTGCTCTGTGCACTTACCTCTTTGGGTGAAATAATGGTAACAACTTTTCGACTAGAAACAGACGAATGTTTGAATCTACCAATCGCCTGGTGTCCGAGTGATCCTCTGTTTCCATTCATAATGCGTTATAAGGGCTCATTTCACGTACAAAATACGCGCGATTTTTTTTAACGAGCCGGCCATTCGTATAAATTACGCGATTTTCTAACCTATTGTAAAATAGATTCAATGAAATCACACCGAAACAATTAAAATTCAACGGTTACTTCGTAATCGTCGAGAGTTTCGGGAACTTTAGAACTTATCCCATTCATCGCGAAGTGAAAAAAGCATAAAAGCACCTTACATCGAAGAGCGTACTACTCTTGAGAATCGTTCATTACGTATTCATCATCGAAAACTTTCCCAGAGCTTAATGTTTAATTAGAGATATAATGTTATTGTTTAAATGCGAGCTTTTTCCTCCTATCAGTAGCAAGATTTATGACTTTGTTGGCATTCGTTCGTTAACAAACGAACTTGGAGGTATTTTTAATTCGAGCGATTGCACCGATATCTCGTTATTGTTACTTTTAATGGAAATTTTATTCAATTGTCTGATCTCGTCATAGAGAAGAGTTTCTCACGAAGGCGGAAATGATTCCAGAGTATTATGGAATCATGACGATACTTGGTACGCGCTGTTTGGAAAATTCTAGCTGAATCGTCAAGGCGAAAATTCGTAATTTTCACAAAAGCAACGAAAATCTTAGTAACGTTGCCTTCCTTCGACGTATTGTTTAAGGTAATACGACGAGAAACATTTAAGAAAATTATTACACTCGGTTTGATACGTATTAATTCATGGGCGGAGTGAAAAAATCCCAACATATATGTTGGTGGAAAATTACGACGATGAAGAAATTCAAAACAATGACGCTGTTTCCCACCTTATCTTTTTAATCCACTTAACAACTCGAAAAATTTAACGGATTCAATTTAGAAAATTACTGGTATCGTGTGATAGCGCAGAGTACGACGAAATGGACGGTTCTCGTACGTAGTTTAGGTATCATTGAACAAATACCAATATCCTTATCGAGAACGAAATTATTTCAACGGTTTCATTTTTGGATTATGGAAATTATGGTACGTTTTATTGCGAAGGTTGAGCGCATTAGGATCTTAATTTTCCATCCATGAGGTACCGTATTAATTAATATGATTCGTCGAACCATTCCAGTTTTATCCAAAGATACGATAAGAATGTTCGAGTGTACTCGTATTAAACGCCGAAGTAGAAAAAAAAACGTGACTAACAAGATTTTCCTTATTTTTCCTACGCTGACGGTTTTTTCCAAATAGTGTTCGTTATTGGGGGAGCAATTTTTCTAGAATTTCACATCCGCAGAAAACCTGCTATTTATAATGACTTGGAATTTCGCACATACGAGCGCGCAATGGTTAATCGTTTTTTTTTTCACCGGCATAAAGTAATGACAGACTCTAACGAGATTCTACCAAGATGGAGTTTATTTTTGGTATAATTTGCATTCGGAGTGCATCCGTATGTAAACAACGCCGCTGTTCGACGTTTTACGTATTCTATATATCGTCTGTTGGAGAGTATGGTAATTCCGCGAGGATTTCTATGCGGGGAGAACTTTTTAAAAGAGTTTTCCATATGGCATAGTTTACGCGTTTAGTGGTTAATTTTAATAAATCTCGAAGCTTCGAGGTTGCAACAATACGTTAGTTTTGGGGTTCGAAAATGACGACAATATATTCGAGATGAAATTCATGCGACGAACTGATACTATATGGAGCCTTGGAGAATTCAAATTTCAAAGATAACGCGTAATTGGTCCTCAGAGTATAGAAAATATACGTTCGAAGTAACGCGACCAACATCGAATAACACGAAGGAATTATCGCTAGATATTTCATTCTTAGTTATATCTTATACGTGTTTCATAAAATATCTAAAATTGTTATATCGTTGTCGGTGTTGGAGAAAATTCATTTTTTGATGGTGCACATAAGGTTCTTCAAGTTTATGTATTTGTACAGTGATATGAAACAAAGAAACAATTACATAGAGAAAGCATACATGCATTGTTTACTACATTTCAAATATAACGAACCCTATGTGTACCCAGAGAGGTCGTGAAGACAATAACACGCGAGTTGTATTCTATTATAACGTATCAATGACTCCGCGGTGTTCTCTAGGTCATCCATAGTATAGCATCGTTGTCCCTATTTTTCTCGAGAAATAACGCGCGAACAACGCGTCGACCCGGAACATTGCAACAACGTCGCGTTGTTTTCAAGGTCATTCATTATATAGCGTCGTTGTCTCTGTTTGTCACGAGAAATACACGCGCGAACAGCGCGTCGACCCGGAACATTGCAACAACGTCGCGTTGTTTTCAAGGTCATTTAACGTGGTTCCCATTGGCGTTAGGAACAGTACCGACAACAATAGCGAATCAGCATTGTTTTCAAGGTCACGAGTATAAACACTGAAACGATGCGCGCGCTCATGCAACGTGTTGATAATTGAGTTTTTTCTCTACGCAGTTCTTCTGAAGTTATGTTCCTGTGTTTCATAAGCAATGCATTTTAATTTCAATTAATTTTTTTTTTTCAACCTTCGACAACGTGAGAGTAATTTTTTTCAAGGCGATTCTAATAAAAATGAGTATAATGTAACGTCGTATGTTTGTTTATCGATCAAACTTCATGTATAGAATTACTTTGTTTACGTATCTCGTGATATGGTAAATATATTAAATGCGAATTTTCAACGGATTAACCCAAAATTTAGCTAATAAAACAATGACGTCGATTCGGCCAGCATTATGTTAATTTAAAAAGAATTTTTACCGGCAACTTTCGCTAAAAGTTTAATATAACAAACAAAAGGAATACAAATTGATTAATTTATACGGATTAAATGAAGTTGGCGACGATTTTAAGAAATCTACCGACTCCGATATTTTCGTAATTTCATTTCAATACATCAATTGGATTTTTGATTTTCTATAGACCTCGACAAATAGATTAAGCGTAATTTTCAACTATAACGTCGATGTAAACCATAACAATAGCTTTGAAAAACAAACGAATAAATTAAACGAAGATTTCGAGTCGGTTTAAGTTGGCGAAAGGGTTTACCGCTTAATGTAAATTGTGTTTACATTCACGTTTCCAGTAAATAAAGGTACCTAGAGGTAGTTGATTAAAAAAATTTCGCTACCTTATGAAACAAGAGAACAAGAAAACGCGTTTGGAAAGCTAGTTTGAACAAATTAAATTACCGTTTCGTTATGTACAATCTTCGAACGTAATTAAAATCAAAATTTAATGCGATTGCGCGCGCATCCGAATGCTAGATTGCGATTCGAAATTAGGAGGAAAAAATTGCGCGCCTATTGCGCCAATAAAGTAACCGAGGGGATGTTATTCGCATGTAGTAATATTTTGGCACCACGATGATATTTTCGTTCCCTTTATGTTTACGGAATTTTCAATTATGCCAGCGTAATGCGATTATACTCATTTATTTGTAATTTAAAATGTAATTAAACACCTGTTAAAGCCAGCGTTTCGCATCTAATTCAGTTCGGTGACCGGGGAGAGTGATACTGTTGAAAAAATTTATCACCGTGTGAAATATTCGAATTGGGATTATATCCCCGTACAGAAGGGTGGTTTTAATTTTCATAAAATTTATATTCAAATCGCGTTATAGCGCGGATCAACGAGTGCTTTTTTGGCGGTGCAAAAAAAAAAGGAGCGCTCAAGTGGTTCGACGTAAATTTCATTGTTTCATCGAATGAGCACCAATAGTGGTAACTATGAAGTGAATATAAACTACGGAATATCCCTTAAAATAATATTTCCAAACGTGAAAATATTTACATTTTTTCAAAAAAAATAACACATTTTTATCGATGAACGTTTGTGTACCGATTCGATTTAGAAATTTAGAAATTTCGAATACCCTGAAAATTCTATTTTTAAAGTCTATTTCTGATATTATTTTGTTGACTTTGTATATCCTATGTTCCTCCATATATGTCACCAAGTTGGTAAATAAACGAGCGAAAAATTTCAATTTAAAAATATCTATCTGTAGTTTTTTTACTTTGCTTAGACGCACATTCGAATTTCGTATTTGGTACAATCATCAGTAATATTATCAACAAGGGAATCCTACAGCAGCACAGGACATTTATAAGCTACTCAACTCCTGCTGTAAAAATGGACTCGGCTAAATAAGGCAGCAATTAGGCAACTTTCACAACTTCTCCGCGTGAAGTAGCCGTATCGCTGGTAAAGTTTGAAGGACAAAAGGTATATTTGTGTTTTTCTCGGTTTCTCTCGAGGGTTTTTTTTCGCCCTTGTTGCCGAAACACGATAACGAAGTTAAATTCCAGGCGTAGGTTAATTTATGGTCTAGAATATAAATGAACAAATCCATCGGTCTGTTTGACGCTTCAACGAGGTATCTTGTGTGAATTTATATTTGCTATGTGGATTTAGTTTGAATGATGAATTGAGGTGATGTTGCAGTTTGCGATGGTATGCTTTTTTTTCTTATTTTGTATTGGTAGACTGGACCATAGAGGGGGTTTTCGGTGAAATATATGTGCACGTATGAATTAGTGCAGTGCTGAAGTTGGTGCCTCGGGAGGATGTTGATAATGATGAGAAATACGATGAAATTAATTTTAATTCTTGCGGAGAGTGACTCTGTGTAAAGTGGTAGTTTTGCGAATATCGTGTATGTATTTTTTTAATTTTTCCAACAGATATGTGATGAGTCGGAGTTCATCTCATGGAACGGATTTGGAAATATTGTGTTCTGGCCCCACATCCTTCCTCAATTTTTGAGAGAAATATTAATTTTTTCTTCTTTTTAATACGAAATGAAAATTTTACACCTTGCTTTCCCTTTTATCAATTTTTTTGGAAAATAGTGCTCCTACCTCCACCCCCTTCCTCCTCTATCTCCCCATGTTTATGAGTCACTTACCCGAGTCTTTATTTTTTTTTTCATCACGATTTAAAAATTTTACGCTACTCTGTCCATTTAAGGAACTTTTAAAAAAAATTAGTATTTCAGCCCCCCCTCATTTTTATGAGCCAATTATGAAATTCATTCTTCTTTTCATCACAACATGGAAATTTTACAGCACCCTGCTACTTTTAACAATTTTTTGGAAAACAGTATTTCATAATCCCTCCTCTCTTCAATGCTCATGAGCCAGGCTTTCTTATGCTCATTTCTCCAACAATTCCCCATGGTAAATTTAACCGATTTAAAAATCAAATCATAAGTTGAAAACGAACTCGTTGAAATTTTGATTTTTTGGTATTCTTACGACGTTGGAAGTAGCAGTTCCGAAGATAACTGGTAATGGACACCGGAGGCAATCTCTTTTAGAATATTCTCCAAATTTGATCGCTGATTTGAATCTTTTGTTACGACTTCGTCGTCGAGTTCTGTGAAAATTTTCGCCCGCAGCAAATTTATATAATCGAACGTTGGAAAAAAAACACGCAGCGAAGATACTCTCGCATCAACTTGTGTATCACGAAATTACCAACGTTTTTCGCCTTTTTTTTTCTCTCTAAACGAAAAGGAAATCGAATTCACTCGCGTTTGAAACATTAATTACGAATGGAAGTTTAAACAAGTTTATATGGGTTTTTAAAAATAACGTAATATTACAAAGTACAAAACGAAATTGACAGCTCAGTCGAGCTGACGCTGTACTTTCGGTAAGTTGGGAAATAATTTCATTTCGTTGAACGCGCTTAACCCGAGGGTGTTGGTTGCCACGAAGATACGAGTCTTTTTGAAATAACGCCTCCGAGGTTTATTCATTTTTCGATTATGTTTTCGAGTGGCGAACGTTGATCGTTTGAAGGGCTTTCTGCGCGAATAAAAAAGAAAATATTACGCTTTCGAGTTCCGCGCTGTAAATTGAATTACGTTCTTTTTGCCTAACAATTGAGATAGATTTGCTTTGATTCTATTGTTAGATGCGTTAAATTGCCGCATACACGGTGAAGGAAATTTCATCGCGAAGGTTCTTTTGGAACTTCATCGAGGTATCCTCTAATGTACTCTTAGCAGTGAGATGCTCTTATGCGTACACATGTGCATACGTATATCCATTACTCAAAAAGTAGAAAAAATGTTCTTATATATCCATTACTCAAAAACATTTGCCCGGCCTTTTCGATTCTATGTATTTCTTTCTTATACGCTTCGTTGATTTACGCCTTATCCGGAGCGTGTTCTCGTGATGCTTCGAGAAAGCTCGGTTTTTATGTTTCACATAGGTTTTTTGAATTTAATACCGTCGTTTACGTCACTCTTTATGTATACGCATTCGCAGACAACCTTCGTACTCCTAATGACGACGTGAATCCACCGAAAAGCTCGTCTTCGGGTGATATTTTTGATTAAGAAATTATTTCAGCTTGAATTACACCGAAATGGCGACAAAAACGAAGAAAAAATTAGCCAAAGCGAGAAAAAAATCAATTAATTCGTGACGTATGTATTTCATTTCAAAGGGAAATTTTTTTGGCTTCAAAAAATTACCAAATTTTATGAAATACAAACGAGAAAGAAAAACGAATTCAAAATATTTCCTAAAAAAATAACAATTTGCTAAAAAAACATTGGCAATTTTTTCGCTTAAAATTATCACAATACTGTCTCTCATCTCGAAAAGAGGTCTTTACACGGAGTTAAATTTTTAAGGTTTTTATTTGTTCCCAGATCGAATTACTTTTTTGTTTATTGCGCCTCATTTTTCTATATTTTTTTGAGCCCATTTTTACACCTAAAAATGTTACAACTTTCAAAAAAAAGTTTCACATAATTCTCGTTCGAGTAACATGATTTTTTTGTCTTGGAAATAGACCACGACGCTCTCGCAATTCGCCTGCGTTCCATCGCGCGAAAAATCCAGCTGGATTGATATCTCTATATCATTTAAACCTAATAATCCGCTGCTTCTGACACCTTAAACTCGGAGATACGGTTAAAAATAAAACACCAAGTTAAACAAATTGAAAATGATATTTTTTCAGCTCGCAAAGTATCTAGTGCTTTTAGCTGGATTTTTTATATCAATTTTTCAACAAGAAATAATACCATTGTGAACCCTCAAGTGTATCAAAACTCGAAAGAAAATAAATTCACAAGCTTTTTCATTAAATATACGTCATCTTGAATGAAAAATGTACCTTAATGAAGTAAATTTTCTTTTCGTCGTTAATTAGCGAGAATACTAAATTTCGCCCGTTTTATCCGCTCGTCGTTTTTTTTTTCGAGAGAGAGACCTTGCAACGAAAATGAAAGTTTAATGTTTGTATATCGAAAACTCGAAGTTAGAAGATGGAATATTTGGAAAATGTTACCAGCATCCGAGGACGATGTGATTTAATAACACTTGTTGTATTTGAGAGATTATTTGGCAATTAGGTAATTTTTGGGGTATTCGCGTCAAGGGGGAAGAGGGATACAGGAGGAATATTCCGTGTAGTATTATAATTGATACGAGTAATCCCCCCTCCTTTGCCCGTTATTCATCAACACTTCCACAGCAACTGGAAAAATTATAGCAAAAAAAACTGAAATTACTTATGCATATATTTTTTAAAGAAAAAGGAATTTGATGTATTGAGAAGGAGAAACGTACATCCATCTGTTGCTTAAAATTTTTCTTTAAAAAAGACAAACACCACCTCCCTCCGCCCCTCCAACCCAAATTTATAGGAGCTGAACCACATTTTTTAAAAGTGCTTAAATTTTTCGTCACTGTTCAAAAAACAAAATGTTTTTTTTGATTGGTCAAAATTTTGAAAATGTGGAAGTTGGACATTTTGATTTCAACTTACTTTGTCTTTGTTGTATTTTTAATAAATTAAAGATAATTACGTAATTGGCCAATTTTTGTTACATCATCGTGCAGTATCAAGTTTCTCAAAATGGCTATTTTTTTTAATTTAATAATTTACCAAAAATCAAAAAATTAACTCCCATGTCGAAAAATTTATATTCGAGGGTTAATTTCAAATTTTTTCTTACAATTAGAACTTTTTGGTAAAAGACAAAGTATCCAACTTAGTAACTTTTCCTTTCATCCGTTTTGTCCCAGAAACTTAATTTCTTACTACCAGGCTTCTGTACTTTCACCTTCATATGTAAATTTGAATTTTCTTCTAATTAGAAAGTTTCACGGTGGAAATTTACTCGTGGTCGGGTTTTGAATGAAATATTAGCATGTTTCCTTGTTTCTTATTTTGGAAGATTCATAAGACAAAAAGGTTTCTTTTAGGAACTAAATGGAATTTTTGGATTTTTGGCGAATTTTCAATATCGATGAGTTGCCATTTTCTTGATATTTTTTATCGAAAGAAATAATTAACGAGGGAAAAATGTATCATATTTGTGTTTAATGATCAAAAGGAAATAGCGAAGGAGGTTGAGATTTAAAAAAAAAATTTGGACTGAGATAATTTTTTTTTACGATTTTCGACATTCATGCTCTTATTTTTTGGAATTTTTAGTATTACTTAAACATTTCCTTCAATATTTTGTTGTTTAATTATTTTCTATTGTACAATTTATCAATTTCATTTTTAAAAATTTTTTATATTTTTTATATTTATTTATTTATTTATTTATTTATTTTTTGTTTAATTTCTCTGCTAAGAAACGTTAAATCATCTCATAAACTTGTAAATTTCACGAGGATTTGAAAATTGAGGTAAATAATTTAAATGTATCTTACCATATGGTCTCCTGATGGAAATATTTTTAATGGGAAGAGATCCTCGTTGTGTCGTGCATCTTGTTTTATGAGTTTTATGTATAATTTCACACACCCAGAGAAGATTCGAGGTAAAGCTACTTGCGAAATATGAAAAATTTTCTACTGAAATGGTTTTTGATTCCTTGAAGCGCTATTTTTAAATATTTTTTGTTATCAATTCGCGTTTAAAATACATTTGAGTATTTAGATACTTTTTTATTTTACTCTCAATCAGTTTTGTCTCGTTAGAGTTTTTTTTTGCAAAAACTGAAAATCAAGCAAAAATTTCTGTCGCAGAAATATGCCACGAAAAAAACTTTTTGTTAGTAAAATTTTTTCACAAATTAAGCTTGAATTTTTCCTGAACAACTATAAACTGTGGTAAATATTTTCATCGATTACAAAAATCGAAGCGAAATTATCCACTTGAGCTCAATTGGGTATTTAAAGTTGAAATTTTAAAATTAATTTACTCGAAAAAAAATAGAATTTTTCAGTAGCAACTCATAAAAAATCACGAACTCAAATACCATTGATTAGATAAATCCTCAAAGCAAAATTACAAATTACAGAAATCCTAAAAAAATTTGCTAAAAATCACACCTGTAAATTTTACTATTTACATTTTCTACCTGGGAAAAGATACTTAACTAAAGAAGGAAAATGCGATGCAATGGGATAGCTCTAAAGTGACGATAAATTATCTACGATTAGGCGTAAAATTTCTTAAATTGTAAAATTTCTCACCTTTTCGTTCTCAAAACTCACGCTTACACGTGGTCTTAAAGAGGTACGACTTTTCATGTATCCGAATAATTACATTAAAAATAATCAGAAAAAAAACACGATGGAAAAAATCCGCGATCGCGAAAATTTGAAAAAGTGATAACGCCACGAGCGAAAAATACGCGCGGCGCGAATTATCAACACGTTAAAATATGCACGCGATAGGTCGGCCTCCGTCGTCGCAAATGAAAGAGAAAATCGTTTGTTGGAGTTTTAGTGAGATGTTATTTACAACAGCTGAACGGGGAATTGGGTATCTGAATGGGTTGTGCCTTTCTACACGCACTCGCTTAATACTATTTAGTGCTGCCTTTTCCGATGCGTGTTTCTTGGGTTTTTTCCTACGTGTTTCTTGGAGGGGATGACTTAGAAACGAATTAAAAATTCGAAAACCGACAAGTGAGTTTCTGTTTTTAAGTGCCTACAATTGGCATGATTTAGATTTTAACGCGCCCCCAAGACAGAGCTCTAAGCAAGGTGTTTCAGTGGTTTTTCGAAGCGACTATTTTAAGATTCGGGGGAGGTTTTTTACACCCTCGAAAATTTCACACTCGGTTGAGTAGGTTAGTGATGGTTACGTGCGAGTCTCGACAGTTTGGAGCTCGTTGCTAACACGTGGATTTTAATGGAAAAAATGGCGACCGTCCGAAGACAGCATTTGTTTCGTAGTTTTCATCTCGTTGAGACCTTTTTTCTCGCAGTCGTAACATATGCAAGTGTTGGTATATTTTTCGAATTATATTGCCTACGACGCACGTGCTTTTTTCATGGAAATCCGCCGTGTGTTTTTCGCTACGGCATTTTTAGTTTGCATATGGCGTCGTTTTTTTTAATTATCTTCGAACCGCAGTCGATAAAATTTCACGGATGGTGAATTATCAAAATAGATGTTTTTTCCGAAGGTTCCGAGTTGCGAAGTTCTCCGGAGAGTTGAGATGTGGTTTTGGTCGAAGCTTTTGCCGAGTTCGATTTAGTGTTTCTTCGAATAATGCGCTTTTGTTTTAATCGCTCATTTTTCCGTTTGAACTTAAGATGTGGTCAATTTCTCGATGGATGTTCGACGAGATTTCAATGGCGTTGTTGCCAGATCGTCTAGTTTGAATTATTAATTATCACCTCGTTTCAATTTAGTACGGTCATAAGGCAGAAAATTTTAAAAAGAGTTCAACTAAAAAGATATAGAATTTTTGCGATATTCCATCTAAGGAGAACCATTTCCCCACCCCAAAACCACCATCACATTTTTGAGATCGAATTGCAAAACCGATTCAGGGGCTCCCAAAGTTGCAAAAATTGAAAACCTATTCTGTCACATGTTTTGGTTAATAAGTCTTGACGGGGGAGGGGGGAGGTAGAGGGTGCGGTTTTGGTCTCAAATTACTAGTATAAGATCACTTTAGAGATATTGACTCGCGATTACCCTCATTCAGTGGTTGTCAACATTTTAATGGTACCCAAAGTTGAAATTTTTGCTTTTAATTTTTTCAACTCGCGCAATCGTACGAAAATTACGATCAATTAAAAAATAGTTCAGACAAAGAAGTTTCGTATTTTAACGAGGATTTCAAAAATGTGTCAATTTTTTCGCTACCGTTGATAGTGGGCGTGATAGGGGGGGGGGGGGGGGGTGAAATTTGGGAAAACCTGATATTGTGTTGAAACGAATTGAAAAGTGAATTATTTCTGAGCTAAATTATGACGCTTAATTTTGTTCAAAATGAATTACTTAACTCAACATAACTGAATTTCTTAACTTCCTTTGAGTTATACTACTCACCTCACCCACCCATTCCTCCCCTCTCACCATATGATGTAGTAAAGAAAGGCTTTGGGGTAGGAATAATTCGAATCAAGTGGATTCGTATTTGGTTAGAGGTATATTAACGATTTTCAGTGAAAAATCAAGAATCATATGACAGGGGAGGTGTGCCACCCCCAAAAACGGGGGTTTGCCCACCCCCAGAAATCCGTTTTTCTCCTGTATCTTTTGAAATACCGATCTTACGGTGAAAATAGTTACATATCATCTTAATCTGTATAAAATTACCTATCAAATGAGCTATAGAAAAATGTTTTACATTCAAGGGGGGTGGAGCCAGAGTATCAGCAATTTGGGGTATTTTAAGGAAAATTGAGTTTTTTGCTTATCTCCTAAAGTATCGAATACAGAATTAAATTGACTCTCTTCACTGTTGAAGTTTTGATCTACATCAACTTTACTATCACTTAAGCCAATTCGCATTCCCGTAGCATGAGGGGGGTTGGTACCTCGATAAAGGGGTTTAAAAGTAACGTTGGTACTTCAACAAGTAGAACATTTTAAAATTCATTTATCATTGTTTAAGCAATTGTAAAACATATTGCTTTAGCATGAAGGGGTAGTACCTCGATATGGAGGGAGGAGAAACCCCTCAGACGGAGGTATCACCCCAGGGCATTTGAAAAAAATTGAGAAAGTTTTCTCAAATTGGAGGTGGGAGGGTTGCTCTTAGCTGAATTTTTGTAATGACCAGAAATGCTGAGAAAATTTCAGAGAAGAATTTTCATGAAGGATTTCTTCCAGTAAAATCAATAGATGGGATGCTACAAGTGTTTCCAAGGGGGGACGGGATGGATCTTTGAAAGATGGAGTTGAAATATTTGTTAACATTTTGAGTTCAAAAATACGCAATGAAACGATCCTTACGCTTTTTTTATTTAATAATAAAAAATTCGGTATTTTAAGGAGATTCTAGAACCTCTGCCTCTTCTCCCCCATCCCATCTCATTACCTCACCACTTCTGTTAAATATCTCTTCCGTCTTCCGCAAAAAATATCAAAATTTTCTCGCAACAATACGAAAAATTTCAACAAAGACTCCTCAACCGCAACTTTTCTCAAGTGCTCAATTCCACCTTAATGATTTGTCTTCATCACGTCGACAAATCTCTCGAGCAAGCTCCGTGAAAACATCACGATTCCGCATCTTAAAATTGTGCATCTACCGCGAAGAAATTCGCGAAACGGTCGCATCAAACGTAATTATTTAGAAGTTGGTAAAACTCCGAAGAAAGGCGAAATCTAGCAAAGCGTCACGTTCGACGCAAGATAGGAAGCCTTTGTCAGCTATTCAAATACGACTCGATTGAAATTCTTAATTAATTTTAAATTAATCCGGAATCGAATCGGAATTCCTGCACGGTGCGGTAAACAACGAGAACGGCGCCTTCGACAATTTATTAATTTCAAGAGCTCGCAGAGTTCCTTTTTACGGATTATTTTTTTACAAGATATCATACATTTAATTATAGATATTTTTTCATTTGCCGGTTTCATCGATTTGTCGGCTTTAATGAGAGCTTGGAATTTTTTTCTGAGCTAAATTAATGAACGCCTGGTGGGAACGTAACGATGAATTACCTCATTTACATAGTTCGCGAAACATTCGACTTGTAATTATGGAAATTTTGAACAATTTCCAAAATCTCGGAGTAATTTTCGACCAAGTTATCTTTTTAATTTTCAATTTCGATATTTGATTATCATTAAGGGTTCGTGGAATAGGCAAATACTAAAATCGGTGTAATTTTCTACGCAAAAAAATTATAACTTTTTTCTTTCCCCGAAGATATTTGTATAATTTGATCATTCAAACGCAGTGTTGCCTAAAAGAAAATAAATAAAAGAATGAAGAAAACTCAGTTAACTTAAAAGGTAAATACGTGTTTACTTTTGGCTAAATTATTACCGGCTAATAAATACGGTCGTACTCGGAATTCTTTTTATTACGGTTTATTAACGCTTAAAATCGATAATTTATGGTTTTTCGAACATTTTCCGAACCACTATAAACAACTGCCAAGCAAATATTGGAAGCGATATAACGGTAAAGGGGTAAAAATAAGCGAACAACGTCGAAACCATTAACCTGCCCTTATATCCTTCAGAATATTTATCACGTGGATATTTGAAAAGAAAATAAAAAAAAGGCCTTTATTCTTTTATAATTTATGGATTTTTTATATATCGGGCTCGCCGTTAATATAAATCATTTTTCATTTCAGCCTCAAAGATTTATTACTTTTACCGCCCTGTATTAAAACTTTATCAACGCGGCTAATGAATAAAAGTTATTAAATATGTTGCGCGCAAACGAAGCTGCGAACCGCGATTATGAAGCCTCAACGACAAATACTAATTGGTTATCGTTTATTTGCTCGTACCTTCGAGGTCCTCGAGGTAGCTTTATCACCGAAAATTTTCCGCCAAATGAGACATAGGATACGAAGCGCTTGCGAAAGCTCATCTATGCCAAGTTTCGCGACGAATTTCAAAACATTTGACGTTTTATTAGCGAATATTTTGTAGTTGATTGTTCATTCGATACTTCTATAGTTTCATGGTTTCTTTTTATTATTTACGTGTGTCGCGTGCGAATTGCGAACTCACATCGAAGTGGATTTAATTGCGAGGTTTACGTAGTTGACGTAAAAGAAGCGCTGAATAAACAAAGTACGCTTTTTCGATTGTTTCGTTTGGAAATTTTATTTTTAGTTTATTATTTCGAGAACTTGTCAAGTTTTGCGAAATTACTCTTGAGGAACTTTTTACGTGGATGAAAAGTTCGTTTTTTTGAGTGTCGGAAGCGTGTTTTGTGAATTTCATTTCGATATTTTTCCCCCTAGTGAACGGTTTTTTGATAATTTTTACATAAAAGGAAATATTTTTTCGAATATTTTAGGAATTCGAGGATTTTTTAATTTTGCCATTTAAGGTGTTGCATTTTCATTGGAAAAAAAATTGATTCTAAATTTTCAAAAAATTGATGACGGTTGCTCCGAACGAACCGGATTTTTGAAAGCGATGGAAGTGTATGACCTTGAAAGTACCAGAATTACAACTCCGAACGTACTTCTCCCGGAACCAGAACAATGGGATGGTCCAAGATTCATGCGCGAATGCGAACGTAGCAACGCAGTGTTGCCATCGATGCATACCTCAATGTCTCAGTTTTCCAGTAGAAACTAGAGAAAACAAAAAGATTTGTGAAATTGTACGTTATCTTAAATTTTTTTATTTATTCTTGAAGAATAACAACAAAATACAAATACTGTAATTATTTTTTTTAATATTGAAAACATTAAAAATTTTGTTAAAATCGATTTGGAAAAATAAGTAAAATTATGTAATATTTAAATTGAATTTTTTCCTCTGTAAGAAAAAATTAATCCCTTTTAAAAAACGGATTCTATTTTTTTTTTTTTATCAAGTACTTCTCCCATTAATTTATCATAATTGATAACTTCTCCTATTTTTTCTGAGGAGGTAAACGAAGGCCATGATTATTTATTACATAGAATTACTTTCCGCTTTAGAGAGGAAAAAATGTGATTTCTATAACATATAATTTTTTTCCTTTTTTTCTAGTTCATTTTGATATAGTTCTTGATGTGTTTCTAATATTTTTAAAATATACATTTGTATTTTGTTGTTATTCTGTAAGAATAATTGAAAAAAATTGACAGATCATGCATAATTTTTCAAATCTTTTTTCCTCTCCAATTTCTAATGTACAACTGAGACGTTGAAGTGTGCATCGATGGCAACACTGCGTTGCTACGTTCGCATTCGCACATGAATCTCTTAGCGTATTCCAAGAAAGCAAGTATCCATTTGTCCATTGTTCTGGTTCTGGGAGTAGTACGTTCAAGGTCATGCACTTTCGTTGTTACCAAAATTTGGTTCATTTGGGACCGCCGACAAATTTATACCTTCTTTTGAGCTGGTTTTTATGCAATATCGGGGTATTTTTTTATTTTATACTAGAATACCTTACGTTGATGGTAATTTTTTGATGTGTTTCTTGTAGCTTCTTATTCAAAGAAATAATAGAAAATATAATGAAGTGCGGTGTACCTTGTGCGAATTTTTTCTCCATTTATGATCCTTCAAAATAATTTGTTAAATTCGGCGCCAAAAAACTCGAATTATACGATTTCTCGAAAATGCCTCATTTAAAGCTCTCATTGGGAACAACCTTTCTCACTCGAATGCATTTAAAACTCGAAATAGAACACATTTCGAGACATAACGCAGCAAAAAAGATCCATTTCTCAGATACCGCGAATACCTCGAGAAAGGCGATTCATCAAAGTTAAACCGTCGTAAAATGCTCGACATTTCTGTATATTTAAAAAGGCTCGAATTTTCGGACAATTCTAGTTGAAATGTTCGCCGTGGATTCGCGAGCTCGTAAAAAAAAGGGCCACAATGACGTGACACGGTATTAAAAATGGTAAAAAAGAATGAATTCCAGCTTTCAGTTCGTGCTGCGGCGATGAAAAATAAAAACTATATCGATAAAATACGATAATCGCGCGAAATGACGAATCGCCGAATAACTTTTTTTTTTCGCGCCAGCTACGGCGCGTTATTTACATTGGAAAATTTATCTTTATTTTGGTATTTTAACGGGTTGGTTTATTGTAAAAGTACAGGTGGGTGGAGGCTGAGTACGGGCATGTTGCGGTGTAAGTTTATAGTGTATATAAAGTTTGAAAAATATAAGGTAAATAAAAGTCGGTCCATTTGAAACAGTTTTCATGTTCGCGCTTAAAGCTTTTTAAAATTGAGCCCGAACCGCAAAAATATTCTGTAAGTTTCACCGAATATATAACTTTTGTAATTTTTAACGCCATTCCGACGCTTTTTCGTTTTCACTTTTTTGCATAAATTTGAATGAAAGCAACGATTCCTGATTTATGTCCGGAGTAAGGCCGCGCTACGTTGATTCTCCGTTGCACCCTGGGTCGTGCGTTTTCGTGTAAAATCCCTTTAAATGCATTATCTTTTCGTATTCCACCTCGTAGTCGACTTAAGGTGCTTTTTTACGTCTTTTAAAATTTGTCTACGAATTATGACGTTTTAGTGCACGTTACACCGTCGAAAGTCATGAAATATGCCATTAAATTTACGCAACGTTGCAACTTAATAAATAGGGATTACACTTCCAAAGTTATTACCAACTTTGTACACCCAAATCGGATGTTTTCTATATAAGCGTATGCGAGTTAATTTCTTTAGCTATTACCCCAGCTGTAATTTGAACTTCAGTATTTATATCTCTTGGCTTAATAATACCCGCGCCAGCTCAAGTCATCCTGTAAGCTACGTACATCTGAATATTATATTAGCTTTAACCCGCGCGCTAAACTTATTCAAAAGTCGACATTCTACAAGTTTAATTAAATCAAGATGCTACGCATTTTTTACCCAACGGTTATATGGGTATTTTAACCTCAATAAGGAACCGCAAAGAGAAGATTTTTTATACAGAAACTACCGCAAATTTCCTTTTTTGAATTTAAGGCATTTTTCCGTTGTAAAATTAACCAAAAATGGTACGTTATGTTACCTTTTGAGAAAAATCAACCTAAATAGAACCTAGAGCTAATTTTTGATTTTAATAAAATTCTGAATTTGAAATTTCAACTTATGGATGCACTGAAGCACTCTTATGCCACGAAAACTCAACCTTCGAGGGTATTTTTTACTCTATCAAAGACTAAATTACTTTTAGACCATGAAATAATCCCGAGTGAAGTTTTACCAAAATTGTTCCACAGCTTTTAGAAATGGTCAAGTTGAGAGAAAGACGTGAATTTACTACAGGGTGTTTCAAAATTTGACACGTTCCTTCTCTGAAGAGATCTAGCAAGTGGAATAACATTGCTTCTGTATTGTTTGCATAATCTTTAATTTACAGGGATACTAGTTTTTTAAGGGATCTCTTCAGGTGGTCGGTTTGGATTTGAAGGGAAGTTGGATTTCTTGAAAGAAACACATTAACTTGCACCCTTCTGAATTATGACCATTGTACTTGATTTTCAATTTTGCACGAATTTTTGAAAACTGAAAATATCAAAAAACTTTGAAATAAAATTGTAGTTGAATTAAGGAAAATCTTAAAGTAGCGTGAAATGTGTTTTCTCCCTAATTTGAGTCTAACTGTGCCCAATCAATTATACATCTCACGTCTTCGTGCGGACGTCCGTCTGAATCTAAGGAGGATGAGGAGGAATTGCAACGGTGCCTAGTGCACTAAGCGTTGTGCATTTTTTGGGAAAAATTGCAAAAATAAAAAAGGACAGCATCATGCATTTTGGAGAAAATTGTAAAAAATAAAAAAAGACTGCGTCATTCATTTTTGAAGAAAATTGCAAAAAATAAAAAGGGGCAGCGCTATGCATTTTTGAAGAAAATTGCATAAAATAAAAATAAACAGCTTCGTGCATTTTGGAGAGAATTTCAAAATAAAAAGGGATAGTTACTAATGCATTTTATGAAAAAAATTGAAAAAAATAGAAAGAGACGACACTATGCATTTTTTAAAGGAAATTGAAAAAATGAAAAATCGTGATCTCAAAAATTGAAAGCTAATAAAGCTGATATCTTTGTTTAATCACTTCTCAGGTTCTTTGGATATTTCAATTTGTCGTTTATTTTAAAAATATAAATGTTCAAACATGATTAAATTAATTTAAATTGGTTTAAATATACAAATATTATCTATCGTACCTTTCAGAATAAAAATAATCAGATAATTCCCCAGGTACGAGATTTACTCACCAATAGGTACATTCTAGAAAATTATTCAAACATTTGTGGTAACACCTTTTCAAGCAAAAACGTCTAGAGCAAGGTTAACCCAAAATTCGTAAATATTACCATAACTCTTGATACACGTTAAAGCTCTTCGGGAGAATTTTTACGATAGAATGCGTTCGTGGGAATTACTCATTACCGGATCAAACGAGTAGTTTAGTTGTTTAATGTGGTTCGTCTTTAAGAAGTTTATATTTTAGAAGATTTTATCGGTTTTACGTCGTTAATGTAGTGTATGAGAAATTTCCGGCGTCGGAAACTTTTTGAGTAGAGGGTTGCAGTATACAAGCTCTTTCTTTGGGCGCGTTTTCTTTTCATCGTTTGCTCGAATAAGTTGAGAAGTTTATTTTATGCATCAATGTCACCGCCTATTTAAAGTTTAGATTTTATTTTACCATACAATGGCGTTAGTTTGAGAGACGTTACATGCCAAAAAAGTTTTTCGCTAAGCTTGTAAAAATTTGTCATTCGATGGAATTTTTCCTTTTTTTTTCATCACCCAAAGGACGTGAGAATAATGCTGACAAGCTTATTACGTCATTGTCCGAAACATTTGCGAGAAAGAAATCAGGAAATGTGAGCAAATGGATGTATTGTTGGTGTGCTTTCAAAAGCGACTTTTCAACTTCGAGAGATTTTTAATTTCACTTTTTAAAGCTTCGTGAGTGCTTTATGGGAGTTTTTTGTGCATCGATTATTAATTTCTTTTAATGAAGCGAACTTCGATGAAAGGTTTTGTATTTAAGGGAGAAATTTTCGAGGACCATTGAGACAAAGGTAAAATTCGATGGCAACTCGCTCTATGACGGTGAAAGTTGAACCAAGGGAACTTTCTTTATTCGCGTAGCGCCCTCTTGTAAATATTACGGAACTTGAAAGCTCGTTGAATAAGTTAAAGAGATATCTAGGGTTGATAAGTTTCACTATTGAGCTGCTCGTGTTCTTTTATGCTTTGAAATTCGTAAAGAGGGCGTTGAAAGCGTGAACAAAATTTTCTCCGTTTTATCAAGATAATATGGAAATATTTTTCAAGGAGAAAGTTCCGATTGCAAAGGCAAGAAGAATTGAGTACGCGAAGGTAAAGATGATTGATAAGACGTGACCTTCAACCCTTTGGGTACATGGCCTTTTAAACGTGTTTGTTGACCTTTGTTGGTTTCTTATTTAATCCGGCGTCGTGAGGAAATTAGCATTTAATATATTTACCACGGATTACCTTCGTACACGAGACTTAAGCTGAATTTAGATTCGAGAGATCGCAACTACTCGTACATGAAAAGCAGTGATACAACGTAGCACGTTTTACTTTCAAATACAACCAGATAATTAATCTTGTCTCGGATTAAACTCTCAACTGTTGCTGAATGTGTCGACATGTGAATTGTTAAGCATGTGTTTCGAAAATAAATATGACGTGGATCGAGTTATGCAAAGGCACGCAGATTTCTTATTTGGGCTGAGAAAAGGGTGTTTCGAGATTACATAGTTCTCTGTTGTTTTTTCGGTCGAGGAAATAAATTAACGGAGGCAAAGTACCCGTGGAAGTGTAACGCCTTAAATTATAACTCGCGAGTGGTTCACTATCGTTATAAAAGGTTTAAATTATATTCATATCGAGACAATAGCAACGTTTACAAAGATAACACCACTTACTTAATACGCGAAAGTAACACTTTACATAGAAAACGCTAAATCATTCTCTGAATACAATTTCGCACTTTATTTATGACTATTAAAAAATTATAAAATGCAGGCGCGCAAATTACCAGGAATTTTTACTCGTTGAAGTTTTTAACAAATTCGCCTCGAATTGCGTGTTTCGATGGAGAACTTCGTCGAGCTTTAATTGCGCGAATTTTTCACAAAAGGAAATGTAACGCGATGGAATTCGAGTTAAGGATATTTTTAATCGTTTTTTTAATACGTAATTAATATAGGCCTAGTATTCGTCTCGCGTAAATTTTGTTCGAATTTTTTCACTTATTTTCTTCGCTTTTCCTATGTTGATGTGAAATTTTTTACGTATTTTTGTCGCGAGCGTTGTATTTTTATTTTCGAAACAATTTAGCACTTTTACTGGTATTTAAAAATGTCAAATTGGCTACACTGTCGAAATACGTGCCGTCAGTTTGATCTGGCGACCTGGGAAGGCCTGGAGTTTGAGCTTATTGCGTTGACCCTTACTGGAGTATAAAACGCCTTAATTTTTTTATAATTTTAATTTAAGATAGATTTTCTTCAAATTTGAAATTTTTTCTGTAATAAATTTGACCTACTTGTGTTAGAGAAAGGGGGAGAGGGAGGGTTTGAATTGAGAGATTTCTGAAAATTCAATGAAAAAGTGAAAAAGTAGTGATTTTTCAAAAAAAAATCTGTTCGATATCGTGACTGACTTTTGAAAAGGTGCAAGCAAAAAATCAATGGGGGGCTTAGGTGCTCATAAAAGAGAGTCCACGAACATGGATTTTACCCTAAGTTGGAAAAAACGTTTAATTTTATGAATATAGCGATTTTCATCTTTCTTTCTCATTTTGTAGCCTCAAAAGCTATCAACTGTGCCGCTACATCATCTCCACGTTGTTTGTGAGGAATTTCTATGAATATCACTCAAGCTACTCTCTTCTTTAATTGCTCATTTTAAAGGAGAATTAAGGTCTGAATTTCGAGAAAAATAAAAATAAAAACAAGATTTGCCTACCAGTAAAACAAACTTTTGAGTTTTTCCTCAAATCTGAATGAAACGATGAGTGAAACATTGATTCATACGTATATTTGAATAGCTGAAGAACTTCTCATAGTAATGAGCCAAAAGCCAATTCAATTGGTTGATTTTTCAACTTTTTGAGATTTTTCTAAAAAAGCTCAACTTTCTAACTTTAAGCTCAACTTTGAAGGACTACCATTTTTTCGAAGTATCAGCAATTTATTCGTAATCAGGGGGTTCAAATTGTATTAAATCCATTGACGGTATGTAGTCACTTTTCAAGCAAAATTTTTAGGATATAGTCCCCCTTGACTACGTGCAGTCCAATTTTGTTGAATTTGTATCTGACCCAGGAAAAATTCTAATCAAGCGGGTTCGAACTTGATTCGTAGTATATTAACAATTTTCATTAGAAAATCAAAATTCATTCGGCAGGAGAGGATTTTGCTCTTAAAAACCAGTTTTTCTATAATAATTTCTGAAATAACGATTCTACGGTAAAAATAGTTATATTAAATTTTAATCTGCATAAAATTACCTATCAAATGAGGTATATGAAATCGTTGTACGTCCGAGGGGGGTGGAACCATGATATCATTAGTTTTAGGAATTTTGAGGAAGACTTGTTATTTTGCAAATATCTTCTAAATTATCGAATTTAGATCGAAACTGGCCATCTTCAATTTTACTCTGTATCAATTTTAATACTTTTTTGATTTTCCATTGAAAATCGTTGATATCCTTAGCTCAATTTTGTTTTGAATTCTTTTAAATTATTTTTCAAGATGTTATATAGTGCAAGCAATTAAAATAAGTTCTTTTCAAAATTTCATCTCGAAAAAAAAACAAGAGGTCGCATACTTTGTCCTCCCCCCCTCTAGCCTTGGAACCCACATAAAATCGTATTTTCGGCTGAATCTCTCCCTTAACCATTCACGCTTCAATTCAGCATCGCATCGGTTGAAAAAAAATACCTCGCAGGTGTCCTTTAGCGCCATAGAGACCAGTTGGATATAGCTTTTGAAAATTTCATACTTCATCTCGACAATAAGCCCAAATAGGCGATCGCATGCACTCGTAAGCTGAAAATTAATCCCGGTAAATTAACACTTTGAACATTTCAATGACAAAAGCAAACCTTCAAAGGGAATAGAACGTGTCACAGGTATACCACCGAAATAATCATCGATTATAGAAATACGACAACAGGAAGACCCTTTCATGGTACGCGGCTTTCTCTGGCGAAACATCCAATAAAGAATTTTCGCCTATCAAAATACACACACGCGACACGTATCGAATAGATTATTTGAATAAAATAAACATGAAAAACGCTATCGAACAGTTTTCGGTGTATATTCGATAAAATATGACGTGTTAAGAGAGGCAGCAAAGGGTAACGTGTGTAGAATTGAATCTGTTATCGAGTACTTCGTGAGCATACACATAGGCGTTTATTCGTTTTAAAATCCGAAGCTATGGATAAGGAATGCTTCGTCGGGGCTTTTTTTTCTCACATCGTGTATCAATTCCCTTTGCATTTTCGAGGTCCGACCTGTCGTTATGTACTAAAAAAAAAATAGGGATGGGCGAAAATCGAAGCTATACGTAATGTTGTAAATTTAATATTTATTATGTTTATATTTATTCCAAATTTTCTATGCAAACGCTTCGTTGAGCTTTTGAAAACCAAAAGATTAAGGATTTAGATTTAGATGAACTTACAACTTTATATTCAAATCCGTTGATTGATTTTTTTAAATTTAAATTTAACGAATTTCTTTTCCTACTTTACCAGCGAATCGGAAAATTTACATTTAGAATTATTTTCAAATTAAGCAACTCGTATGTGTGAAATTTACAAATGTACTGAAAATGTGACTCATTAGCGGATAAATTTCACGCTTTAATTTGCTTTTACGTTTATTACAAAACGTATATTCGAGAATAACTTTCAAAAAGGTTGGCCAACGTACAACGTTAGATTAGTCAGTAGCTTTGTAAAAACATCAAAAAATAAATTATTCGTTTTTCGCTGATGCTTTCTCGATTTGTAAACAAGTAGAAATGTATCAGACGCGGAAAAAGTTAATCTGACAAATTGCTTCGGTTTTCATCTTTCAGCTTGGATGCAGCGATGCATTAGTTTTGTGGCTTTTTTATGCGAAATTTCACGAATCGACGATGCGCGATGTTCTTAATGAATTTGCTCGTTGCGGTGATCTACGTGTTGTGTGTTTATAAATCTGATTAGCTTCGTTGCGGGTATCACTTGCAGAAGTCAGAGCCGATGAGTTTTCAACGTTGTTGAGTTCATTTACATATCGCAACGTGGTTTATTCAAGATTGTAACGTTTTGTTTTCAAAAATGTATCTTGTTTTTTTCACGAGATGTATTAGAAGTGAACGTGGAGTGTTTAGGGTGAGAGTTTAAAATGTATTCTGCTAGGATCGCTAGTGTGACGAACTGTTGATAACTTAGGTAAATCTTATTTAAAGAGCATAGACAGAGCTAGGGTTCCCTTTCCTATTTTAAAAATATTTAAAGAGTCCCCCCCCCCTCAAATTAAGATGAAAAAAAATTTTTTTAATTTAAAAAACTTTGCTTATATACATGGAAGATCCTGGTCCTAGTGGGAGGAGAAGAGCGTGCCCTTCCTAATCTTGAAAATATTTGAAAAGTCCCCCTCCCATGCTAAAAAAAGAGTCGTTCATCAACTTTGGTAATCGTTGCTCTGCCATCAAGCTGCATTTTTTTTCATCTTTCATCTTCAATTTTAAAAATTTGAGTATCGTTGCAAAAAAAATGTTATGTTAGCCTTCCCCTTTTATCAATTTTTTTGGAAAATGGTGCTGCGCCCCTTCTCATGCATATGAACTTAGCAATTCTTTTTTGCTTTCATCTCAAAATAAAAATTTGACACCACCCTTCCCTTTTACTCAACTTTTTGGGAAATTTTGTTTCATCCTACCCCTCCCCCAAGTTCATGAGCCTATGCTTATGTAGTCTTAACGAACGATACAAATTAGTCATTTTGATTTAAATGCGAAAGGAAATTTTTGAATTGATTTATAACTTGAGACGCGTAATAAACGAATCCAACTCGACGGGTTTCCTTTTCAAAGCTCTCGTTTATCAAGGATCCATAAGCTTTTGTTTAAAATTACCGCAATTCTTTAGCTAATTATCAGATTGAAAAATTATTCGAATAAAATAGGCAGCCAAAAGCATCTTCAATAATTTTATCAGAAACATTTTTCGATTCAAGTTTTTCACTCGAAATAAATTCTCAAAAAGTTTTAATAGGTCGATAACTTGATATTTCGGTTGTTACGCGAGATTGATATTTTTCAAAACTTTCTACGTGATAAGAACTAAAAAGAAGTAGTAAATTTGTATGGAACGATTGAAAGAACGAAATTTGGAAATTTTGAACGGTCTTGAAGCGAACCTTCCCTTTGGGTCTCGTATCCAAGAGTTTCATCCAAGGTCAATCGTTGACCCATAAAAAGCTTCTTATTTAAGGATAATGTTGTTAATAGGGTAAAAATTGCGGAAATCTAAAATTGTTAGTATTATGACCAACTTGACAATACGTGGAAGGAGATTTTATAGAAAATTTTTACTCAGATTTACTATACGTTTGTGAAAATTTAAAAATTTGGTGTTCGTTTCTTGAGAAATTTATCGTCTTGAATACTTCGAGGTTTTTTTTTATACGTGAATTTTTCGTTCCATAATTTATCGACGCTATCAAAAGTTCCTACGAAAAAAAATTCGAACTTTTTTTCTCTAAATTTTAAAAACTCAGCCTCTTTGGAAATTTTTAATGTCTCTTTCAAGTTATTAAAAAAAACATCGGACAAACGTGAGCCCAAAATGACTGGTAAATTTCATACGGAATCGAAAATTTCGGCCTGAAAAGTTATCAAAAAGTTATATTTCACGATGTATTTCCCAAGCTGTAGAATTATAACGTAACGAGTCATCGCGTTATGCGGTTCACTGAATTTGTTCTAGATTTTTTCAAAATTTCCGTTACATTTGGTATTTCTGCGAAGAAAAAATAAACTCGACAGTTTTATTAGTTCCTGAATTTTTTCCCCAGCGAAAGGGTCGCGAAAAAGAATGGTCTTTTTGTTATTTAAAACAACGTTGATGCGATTAAAATTCCAAGACTTTTGAAGCGTCATGAACTAATGTGGTATGTGCGTCGATTGTGTTTACAAGCGTAAAAAAAGCCAATAGAAAAGCGTGAAAGTTGAAACAGAGACGACGTTTATTTACATTTTTGCAAAAAATTACGTGATTTTTTTCGCATTCCCAGTGGCTCCTTGGGAAACAAGATTTCGCCAAAGTTTTCTAATAAAAAGGCCTCGTGCTTGATTGGCGTAAGGGTTCGGTGCTGAGGTGATGTTTCATCGTAAGGGTAAATTTTATTATTGCTGAAATACGAAGAGAGGAGGGGTGAAATATGTAAATTTGTGTGCCGCTGATTTTACCATGCGGAAGTTTACTTCGTCGAAGATATTTTTTTCCTTGTTTTCACAAATATGCTTTTTGGAAGATTTTTTTCAATGGGAAATTTAATTTTGTGGAAATTCAAATTTCATGGTTTCGTTGAAATAATTTTAATTATTTTACCATTGATAATCACATTCGTATGTTTACCTATTTAAATCCTAATTTCGTAGAATGTAGAAATGATTCAAGACGCGTGTAAAACCGAAATCGGATTCACTTAACGTATCATCGCGATACTTGAGCGAATTCCCAAAGGATTAACATTATAATTAGAATTTTATTAAGAGCAAATGAGATATTCGTGTGCGTTGGAAATGTCGGATCAATAGTGGAATTTCGTATAAAAGAATAAAACGCATAGTGTATTTTCGAAGGAGAAAACGTGTAATATAATTTCGTTACAAAGTGTTACCTTTTTTCATTTTATCCATGTGCAAAAGGACTTTTTAAAAGGCCGTGAAGATGTTAGAAAAATACCACAAATTAGTCGAATTACTTTCTCACATAAAATACGAGAAAAATATTTTCTTTCAAATGTTTAAAATATCTACGAAATTTTCCCCTTTAATGGTTTCGTTTCATCGTGAAATATCCGAAAGAAATTATTTTTTACGACGTTATTATTTTTATCTGATGATTACAACGTATACGAAAAATACAAATAAGGTAGCTTTTTCGCTTTATAAAAAATCTCCATTTCGGAGACGCGACTATTTCGCACCTAACAAATGTACAAACGTTTGTTTCTATTAGAAAAACGAGCATTGTTGAGAATTAAAGTAAAAAATGTGAAATAGCTCGTGATACGTTGACTTGGGTGAATAATGATCTTAAAGAAATAGTATAATTCTTTATTTTTTTATCATTTATTTTGATGTAATTTTTATGGAGATTTTTTTTTCGTCTTTTCTGGCATAATTATTTTTATTTTTTTGTAACGCGAAAAAAGCTCGCTAAGACGAAAGCAAAAAGTGTATTTGATTTTGTGATGCGTTTGTCTGCTCCTTTGAATCGCTTAATTGATGGATTTCTTTTTGAGCGTTTTTTTTGTTGTTTATTTTGCTTGGAAAAATGCCAATTACGCTTTGTAAATTGAGTATTTTTTGTTTTACAGGGCAACGAGGTTGATTTTATCAATTAGATGATCCAGTAAGGTAAGGTAATTTTTACGTTATTTATATTTAAGATGGCGCAAATTTGATCACGTAAGTCGAGCATTTTTATTTTTTCGTATTAACTAGTTTTATAAAAGTTGTAGTATAGGTTTATGTGGGGGGGCTAGCGACCTACATATTTTTGGATCATGGAGAGTTATAAATTTGGATCTAATTAATTCAAAGTGATGATCATAACTTGGTGACGACTTTTTGTTTGGATTTTTGTTTTGGGTCGTGGGTGTCGCCACCAAACTCCTACCACTTGATTAAGGGAAAGGGTCCATGTTGGCTCCCTCCCTTCAGAGGATCACGGGATCCTCACGTACTACATCGGACACGTGTTCGCCGCGATCACGAGAATAATGTTATGTAATAAAATAGTACTTACAGATTGTTAATCGAGTAGTAAGTGTAGAATGGTAGATCAAGTAAAGGGTACTTACATAAGGAAATTAACCTACTCAAATAGAAGGTGTTTAATTCATGGAATATTATTTACACGTCATGTACTGAACGAAAACGAGGTATAAACTTAAGAGTTGAAGGATTAGCAACGTATCTCATGTGAGAGTTTAATACGTACATATACAATATATCTTAATATATATCTTAATATATATTGCCGGATGGTTACTGACTAATAAAAATTATCTGGCGAACTATAACAGCTAGAGAGCTGAAACTTGGTATACAGAACGTCGTGGATAACAGTATACCAGGAAAAATCTGAAAACTCCGTAAAGTTGATTAGGGAAGCTTCCAGAACGAGTTGAAAGTTTAGAACTTCGCGGCGTAGCCGATTCCAGGCTACTTTAAAGCGACGTTGTAGAACGTTAATAGGTTTAAAAACTGGTTTTTGTAGAAACCTATGAAATGTATCCACCGAGTAGGTATATTGCTGTTATAGGTTTTGTAAATTCCCTTTCCCCACCGACCAACTAATCATCGTTTGTTATTTCACAATCGTCGGCACTTCTTCAAATTATGTTTCGATAACATATTTATGACTCCTTTTTTTTCCTTAGCGCCTTTATTTTCTTAGTTTTTTTTTTAGCATCATTTCACGAACATCGACACCGACTGTATTGCTGTTATAGGTTTTGTAAATTCCCTTTCCCCACCGACCCACCAATCATCATTTGTTATTTCACAATCGTCGGAACATGACCTTTTACTTGATTAAAGGATTAAAGAATGGCCACTCACTCAAAAAAATGGTAAATTACTCAATTTTACAGCCTTTGCTTCATCCGTCTTTATTTTATTTGCCAGAATCAAAATCATTTCACCAAAATACTTCGTAGCAGTAAGGCAGTTTGCACTCACACGAATTTTGATAAAATTTTGATAAAATATGTAATATATAACAAGGTGTAAGTTTTTTTTTTTTAGATGGTCCAGGGAGCAGTGGAAAAACTACTTTGATTAAAACTATATGCGCCTATTACAGGTCTCAAAAACTCATAGTTTTATGCAGTGCCTCAACAGGAGTAGCTGCATTAAACTATGAGGGGGGTGTGACGGCACATTCAATGTTTAAACTCCCCATGGACATCGAAAAAGACAAATATTGCACATTATCTTCAACATGTCAAAGAGCTGAGCTGATTAGAGCAGCAAGCCTTTTGGTATGGGATGAAGCTTCCATGGCACGTAAAGAGCATATAGAAGCTTTAGACAAAACTTTACAGGACTTTTGTGGAACTACGAAAATTTTTGGTGGGAAATTAATTCTTTTCGCGGGCGATTTTCGTCAAATTCCGCCTGTTATAAAATATGGTGCATCACGAGATGTAATTTTGGCTTCCATGAAAAATTCGTATCTATGGTCACAAACTCAAACACTTCGTTTAAGCCGATCTCAGAGGCCTTTGAAAGACACTGATTATTCTACATATGTAATGAAAGTGGGTAATGGTGATGTGGATGCAAAAGAATGCGATGAAAATGCGACAAGCGAACAGAAAAAATTGATAACACTTTCATACGTAGAAACAGTCGATTCTTTACACGAATTAATTTCTTGGGTATTTCCTGCTGAAATTTTACAAAATCGAATGATGTGTTTACATCGAGCTATACTTTCGGGCACCAATAATAATATTGATCAAATCAACGAATTAGTATTGAACCATTTACCAGGACCTATGGTGGAAGTTTTTAGCTCTGATACTCTTGAAAATTCTGATAATTTTGAGGAATCAAATTTCTATGGAGATATATTAAACACATTTTCCGAACCAGGTGTACCTGATCATAAGCTGCTTCTGAAAGTAGGATGCCAGTGTTTAATAATGCGAAATTTAAGTTTTGACGATGGTTTGGTAAATGGTAGCAAAGTATTCATTGATAGAATAGGGAAATATACCATTGAGGCAAGTCTTTTTGAAGAGAAATCAAAAAGTTTTCAAAATGTTTGTATTCCTCGCATTCCATTCATTTTCACTGCCGGCTCTAAAGGTATGGAGATTATACGAAAACAATTTCCCCTGAGATTATCTTACGGGCTAACTATTAACAAGTCTCAGGGACAAACTTTGGATTTGGTAGGAGTAGATCTAAGAAGTGATGTGTTTTGCCATGGGCGGTTATATGTGGCTCTAAGTCGTGTTCGAAATAGAGCCACAATAAAAGTGTTAACTCCAAGACGACGCTTCTTTGATGGAGAACCACATGTTTTAAATATTGTTTATAAGAACCTTCTGAAGTATGTCACTGGAATTTGTTTTTCTGTTTTTATTTTTTTTTTTTTTGTTAGTATAGGTATTCCTAAGCTTTTCTGATAAGTTATTTATCCGCTTCATTAAAAATCAGATTACTTCATTTTGCTTTTAAAAATTATTCAATTGTACGTTATTTTGTTTTCCTCTGATGACGATGAAAAAAATTAATTAGTGAAATATTGACTGTACAGAAAATCGTACAATAAGGTAAAGGTGCCTAGTATGGACCACCATTTTATTTTGAGCTGTGGAGGGGAGGGAAATGGACAATAATTAATGGAAACTAGCTTAAAACAAAGGTTGAATAGTCTACTAACCAATTTCCAAAGGTGAAGCTGCTACAACAATTTTTTATATTTTTTTTGAATTTTTTAAAAAAAAGTACGAAATTTTAGTACTAAGTTTTTGGGCGCCTAATATGGACCACCCAAAAAATTTCAAAAAACGCTCAGAAATTGTTACTAAATCATTATATTTGCGATATAAAACATAAATTTAGGCGTTTAAACATGAGGAACATATA
>QBDW01006932.1:0-155955 GCA_003261595.1 Maconellicoccus hirsutus
TTTTTGCACCTCCCCCCCCAAATTTGGGGCTTTTAAAATCAAAATTTGCCCTTTGCTTTGTTATAGGCATCAAGTGTAGATCAACGAGCTTTCATTTTAAAAAAAATCAGCTTCTAACTGTAATAGGGGCTGCATGAAAATTATCTGAACCTTTTTGCTTGTAGCTTGTAGCTTTATACATATAATCATATGGAACTGCACACTTCTATTTTGACACGCTCCGTTCGCCTATGGTGAAATATCCAGATATAGTTAGTACGTTCGTGATCTGGATAAACTTGAGGAAGCCCGGACGTGCCCGAGTAACCCGTGCGTCCGAGGGGAGAGGAATGACGGTCGTGCCCGAAGAACTCGTGCGCCGTCAGTGGAGAACTACGATGAAAGCGAAAGTGCCTGAGATTCCCGTGCGTCGCTTCTCAATCGCATAGGTGTTTAAAGGATTGGTAAACAATAGAGGTGACGATAGTGCTCGCGAACAAAAGAACGAATGTTTGTATGGCGTTAAACATGTATTGGGTTCGGAACTAAACTATATCGATGGTTAACTATTTGGCTGTATTTATACTATTTCTTTATGGAAAAGGAAGGAAAGGATTGTTAGGAAGTGTCTTTTTCAAAACAACGTTAAAAGGAGAAAAGACATTTGGAGTATGGGGGTCCTGGAAAAAACGAATTTATGAAAGAAATAGGATTGATTGGTTTAAAAGAGTATTTTACGGAACAGCGTTAGGTAATAGGACTTTTGACGGAATTAACTATGATACAGTTCCCACACATGCATTAATTGAAAGAGTACCTAAATATTCTTAGTTCCAATCAATCGATAATTTATGTACTTACGGGTACCGTGTACTTCTAGCTCCATTATCATTGTCCCAGATACACCGAAGAAGTTGAAAATAATCCTGAAACATTTAAAGAGAAATCGTTGTTCAAGGAAACCGCACTGATGAAAAAAGTAATTGCTGAAATCAGCGTTCGTTTAGGATACCTGGAAACTTTATCTTACGGTGGGAAATACGGATGCACGATGCTAATTCAAGAGAAACAATAACTAATCAAATTATTCGTTCAATTTGTATCTCATAGATGTAATTCGAACTATGTATGAATCTTGTGCTTACGAGAACGCTTGGTATTTAAACTCAAAGCCATCATTTTGTGCAGCGTTTTTACCTGAACATTTAGAGGTAGGTCTATTGACGTCAACAATGGCTAATCAGTAATCACCAAAACGTCGTGTAATGAAATCGCTCGATGTTTGTTAAAAATAGGTTTTTGAATATCTCACTGATATGCATAATTACTACAGAAGAGGATATGGAAATTCTATTTCGAATAAAATGGGATGTTTAATAGTCCGAGATATGATGTCGCAGCTATCGTGAGTAAAAAGAATTACCCACAATGAAATATCTTCACTCGTTAATCGTTGTCTTTGATAAAATCATTTAGCAACGCTGCCAAAACCCCTCAAGCAAAAAAATACAACGGAAAATTTCTTTTCACGCATTCAGAAACCGTTGTCCCAACAGTAACGAAATTAGGTTTATTCAAAGATGAAGAATCACCGAGACATGATAATTACCAAAAAATGATAAAACAACGGAAATGGAAATTATCTCAATTTGATAGTTTTGCAGCAAATATAATCGCCGTTTTGTACAAGTAAATAGAATATTGGCTTCAAGTTCGACCACGATGAGATATGATATAATTTTTTTTTATTAGATGTTCCAATCGAAATAAAATCAACTTTAATGTGGCAATTTATCAAAATGAACGTTTGGTTGTTTTTCCATCGTGCACGAATTATTTATGTGACCTGGATCAATTACAGTTAATATTTCAAGATACTCAAAATGAAGATCAGTGCAATGTGAAGTTTTGCCAAGTGCCCGAAAAAGTCGAAAATGAACCTTCAAAAACGTCCGAAGCTTGTGTACATTATTCTACTTGGATTATTTTAGTGGCGTTTTTATGTAATTCGTTGGTGTTAATTTTGTAAACCTGAGAAATGTGGTTTGTTTGATCTTAAATAAAATAGAAGTAGAAGATGTTTTGTTTGTCTAGGTGAGAAGCGGTGTTGTAAATATTTAAAAAATTAACTATCAACTTTTATTGTCATTTTCAATGATTTTTACTTTAACCATGGAACGTTCCATGACTTTAACACGTCCGCCACCGTTCATCTCTTTGCTTTGAATTGGAGAAAATACACCTGTTATTAACATATTAGGATATTATGTACAACTTTAATTCAACATTTATATTATTTCTCGATGCAATCAATCAAACGTTCAATAACTTCACTAGTAACAAAATCAGACGTCGAAACTCATCGAAGCACAAATTCAACAAAGTAAAATAAAGTAATCTTATCAAAATAATCCTACAGTCATCAGTTCAATATGAATTTCAGATTATTGAGATTTAATAAAATTCAATTTATAAGTACAGGTATTTAGATAAATGAATTATCATAAAAATTAATTTATGGAATACTCGCTTACATTACCTTGTAATATGCAGCAAGTACAGTACCAAGCTATATAGTTTTTTTCAACATCACTAATTCACGTTTTTAACGTATTCCAATACATGTTCGTTAACAAAATGATTACTTCAATTTTAGAAATTTCCAAAGCAAACGTTATGTTTTCAATTTTGTTATACATGATATCTTTGATTTTACAAATAGAGGCAGAAAATCAGCAATGTTATTTCAATAGTACTTCGCCTTATGTTTATTTCTCAACTAGAACGTCGTATTTTGCCAGTCGTGGTTCTGAAATATTTGTTCCTCAAAGTAAGTATGTAATTCGGTTTTATGGAGTTTTTTTCTCAGAAATGGGAGTGCAGAGCTGAAATTTAAACCTTATCAAAACACAGTTTCTAACTTGTCTTTCAAATCAACTACGAAGATGAAAGTGAAAATTTTAAAATCATCGGTTTTAGATGCAGTTTTGAGCCCCACATAATACATTTTTTTCAAATAGGTACCATATTTATATCGGTGAGAAGCCGTGATGAGAAATCGAAAAAGTACGAAAATCGATTTTTTCGACTCCAAAAAAATCGCAAAATGATTTTTAAATTAATTAAAACAAAAAACGTTATGCAATCCCGAGAAAAAATCATTCAAGTAGTTAGTTTAAGCGCGCATGTATATCGAGAATTCTCACTACGCGTTAGCGCTTCGTTCATAGTTACGCACTGCGTTACGCGTTTTATTACTTATTACATGAAAAGTTCTACATAGTAATTTTTTGACGATAATTTCACTAATAATTGTGAAGATATTGAAAAAACATTTTTACAAAAGTTGCAAAGAAAAAAAAACGAAACTTTTTCATGCGAACACTTCTTTCGTAAATCGTAAAATATTAATTACAGATTGTGAACCAATTTTTGTGTGGGGTTTACTCAGACATGGTACGAGATATCCAGAAGCAGATGTCATAAAATCGTTCAAAAAATTACATACAATAAGAAATGAAATTATACAAAACCACAGGAGCGGAAGTAAGAATTGAATTCAAGTCAATAATTTTTTTTTGCTAAAGCTTATACAAAAACAAATCACTTTGGTAGGAGGAAAATTATGCGACCAAGATTTAAAAAATTTAGAAAAATGGCAAAGCTACAATTTCACAGCAGCTTTGGAAATTGCTCCTCAAGGAATCAGAGATGAAATCTTCATAGCGCAGAACATCAAAGAAAAGTTTCCTAAATTGTTGAATTCCCATTCAACGAAGTTTATAGTAAACATTTGTGAAAATTTATTTAGATGATCATCTTTTGTAAAAAAATGCATTGATTGATGAATTCTTTATTGGTACCTACCTATATCTAGTTTCAAAGCACCAAACACAATCGAACGAAAGATAGCGCAATCGCATTTAGTAATGAAATATTTGGAACTAATTATACTTCCACGCAGGGAAATAATATTACCGAGAATAATGTATTTCTCCACGTGAGTAATTATAAATTATACTGAATTTAAAGTTAGTAGCTTGAATATTCCAAAATATATCCATAAAAATAAATAAGCACTATTCATAACATGCATATAAATTTAATTTATAGCTCATGGAACATTGTCCTCGATATACGATGGAAATCGAGAAAAATCAGTCAATATTCAAAGAAAAAACTTTATTTAAGAAGTCTGCTGAAATGAAACAATTAATAGCCGAAATGAATATTCGTCTCGGCTATCTGAAACCATTAAGTTTCGGTAGATACATCTTTAAACTGATGAAAAATCAGGTTTGGACACAGTCCATGTACGAGTAATTTGTAATATTTTAGATTCAATTCAAATAATGTATGACAGCTGCGCTTATGAAAATGCTTGGAATTTGTACACAAGACCAGCGTTTTGCGCATCATTTTCATCACAAGATTTGAAAGTACGAGTAACGTCTTTCTCTATTCTAAATCAATACTTTACAATTGTTTTAAAAAACGAAATGAAAAATAATACTTAGGTGATTGAGTATCTTCGTGATCTAGATAGATATTACGGAAGAGGTTATGGTAATCCTATAACGAAGAAAATGGGTTGTACACTGGTGCGAGATATGATGACTTCATTATCGTAAGAGTAATAAATGACTTATTCGAAATCATTTAAACAATAATTAAAGCTGATTGATTACTTGTTTACTTAATTGTAGAGATGCTGCGATAAATTCCAAGTACAAAGGAAAATTTCTATTCGCGCATTCAGAAACCATTACACCAACAATCACAAAATTAGGTTTACGTCAAGATGAAGAACCACTGAGACATGACAACTACAACAAAATGGCAGAACAACGGAAATGGAAATTATCAGAATTCGATAGCTTCGCAGCTAATATAATTGCAGTTTTATATAAGTATTTCTGTTTTTTTAATAGCATATCAAACGTGATACTGATTATATCTTTAATTTCTGATTTCAGTTGTACCACTCAAAATAAAACTTCGATTAAAGCGACGATTTATCTGAATGAACGTCAAAGTATTTTTCCACAATGTGGCTCTTCTTTATGCGACCTAGATCAGTTGAAAGAAACATTTCATGATATTTTCGACGAAAATCAGTGCAACACTAAATTTTGCGAAGTGACCGAATCATCAACAGCATCAGCTGCGAATTTGCTCAATTTCACTTATCTAGGTTTAATAATCAGTTTCTTTGTAACTCGAACATGTAATTACTATTTGATGATTAAATGAAGACGATCATTTTGTAAATAAAAAATATTCGATTTTCGTATTTTTTAAAAGTTTGACTGAAAATAAATACTTTTCCTAGCTTTCCGAAGACTGAAACTAATTTCTTCGCCATACATAACACATTTTCAGTAGGCCTACTCATTTTCTCAATTTTCACTTCTACATTTCGTTTAAAAAATGTAGCCACTTGATGACTGAAGTGTATCTAATTTAGAGTGATTGAATGATGAGTTCAGTTTTGAGAAATTCACGTTAACTGAAATACTCGTGGAAGCTTTTTATAATCTGGCACAGACATAGATAAACTAAAAATAGGATTTTATCTTTGAATATTACTTTAAAGTATCTCATTCATTTATTCCAAAAACGCCATCAATTGCGAGAGATCATCAGCGTTATACTAAACGTGGCGTACTGGGCCGATGATGAAAATTATCGCAATAAAACTAAAGTTGATACAGAAAATAAGCTTTAGTACAATACAACACAAACATGATTTATTGCAGGAAAATGTCGACTTGAAACGATGAATTTTATAATTCATCCCTCCTTGGCAGATTTTCCCGATTTTTTTTGGCAAAAACGTAGAATTAAGTTACGAAGTTTTGAGCTTATTGAAATCTATCATTAAAATTACGAGTGTTTTTCAAGTACACTGCAAAAAAATTATCTACACTCTTCTTCTAATCACCAATTTAAGAATTAAATTTACAACACTTCGATGACAAATGCGTACAAATTTATTTTCAGATATTACGCGAAGTATGATAACGAAAGACGTGAAAGAATTGCAACGTAACCTATTCTTTATGTTACGATTTTTAGTTCGGTTTAAAATGATAATTAACAACATCGGATCAATGGGTTTAATTGCTTCACTGATGATGTATGCAGTACTACCAATTGTTACAGCCGAAACTGAACAATGTTACTCGGACAATTCATCACCTTACGTATACTTCAGCGATGAAACTTCATACGTAGCCAGTCGTGGATCAAAAATGAACATCCCTAAAGGTAATCTCAACACTTCGATAACAAATTACTGACATTGAAAGTATTTAATTTGTTAGAGTGTGATCCTATTTATGTATGGGGACTGATAAGACACGGTACACGATATCCAGAAAAAACTCGTATTTCAGCAATAAAAAAGTTTCATTCAATTCGCGATGAAATCATACAAAACCATAAAAATGGACGTATGTATTTAACCACCAAATTAACAAACATCTCGATGAGAAATACTAACCCTAACGTTTTGTTAATACAGGAGGACATTTATGCGATAAAGATTTAAGAAATTTAGAGGGTTGGAATTTCACGTTAAGCGAAAATATGAGCATGGAATTAACCGATCAGGGAATCAAAGATTTGATTTTAGTCGCTCGAGAAATCAAAGAAGCGTTTCCAAAGTTACTAAAAACATCATCCAAGGGATACTTCACGGTAGAACTGGATAACGAATAATAACGCTTATCAATTCTTCGTGTTATATTGAATTCACGTTAAATTGTAGTTTCAAAGCTCTCAAAGAAATCGAACCAAAGACAGTGCTATGACATTTAGCAATGAACTACTTGGAACAAACTTCACTAACACTAGTGGAAATAATATTACGCAGGACGACGAATTTCTTTATGTAGGTGAAATTAGGTGTATCGCAAATACATGAAAATCACTTCGAAGTGGATTATCTGACGATTAATAGAAATAAGTGATAATTAATGTAATTTCAGCTCAATATGCATTGTCCGAGATTTAAAAAAGAAGTTAGACAGAATCATTCAATGTACAAAGAAGTAAAAGCATTCGAAACATCTGCTATGATGCAAAAAGTTATAGCTGAAATAAGCATTCGCTTAGGCTACCTTCAACCGTTACCATTCGGTATAGTCATCTATTCTCTAATTACCAATTTAACTTAAATTAGGTAGAACCACTTGATGAAACGCATTTTATGTATTTCACAGAAAATATTACATTAATGTATCATATATGCGCCTACGAAAACGCTTGGTATGTAAATTCAAGACCTCCATTTTGTGCTGCTTTTTCAACAGAAGATTTAAAAGTGAGATCATATGAAAAGTAATTTTCCAAAGATAGGTATCAAAAAGTGTCATGGAAGGGTTTGACTCATAAACGTGGAAGAGATGGAACACTATTTTTCAACTAAATTCTGTAAAACGGAAGGGTGATGTGAAATTTTTTTCATGGTAAAAAGGGGAAAGAATGATAATTGTTTTTATAAAAAATGGAAAAGGTGATACGTTTCTCCCAGCCAAAACTCGTCCATAAATACAACGAGATAACAACTCAATCTGAACAAATTGTTTTCCTTGATAACAGACGTTGGATTACCTTTATGACATGACAGAATATTACAGCGTAGGATATGGAAACTCTTTTACTGAAAAAATGGGAAGCATTTTGGTGCAAGATATGATGATATCGTTATCGTAAGTCATTCTTACAATAACTCGATGCAAATTTTTCACCATATTTACAAATATTTATTTTGATCGATCTGTAGCAACGCTGCGAAAAATAATTCGCAAGGTCAAAAAGGTAAATTCCTGTTTTCTCACGAAGAGACGATTGTTCCAACCACTGTGAAGTTGGGTTTGCACAAAGATGAAGAACCTTTACGGAATGATAATTATGAAAAAATGATTAACCAACGGAAATTCAGATTATCTCTTTTTTCCAGTTTTTCTGCGAATATTATCACATCATTGATGAAGTAAATAAATACAAATTGATAATTAATATTTAACACTCATAAATGGTCCAAGCATTATTTTAAATATCATCATACAATCGTTGTAGATGTCCTAGTCAAAATGGTTTTCGAAATGTGGTGTTAATTCATCAAAATGAACGTCCGGTTGTGATTCCTAAATGTGTTGCGGAGTTCTGCACGTTGGAAGAGATGCAAGAAATTTTCAAAGATGTTTTTAACAAGAGTCAGTGCAATACCGAATTTTGCAAATTACCTGATAACCAATCACCGTCTTCTGCCAGTTCATTGATTTTTAATTTTCATGTTTTCTTTATAAGTTATATATTTATTTGTTATGTAAGTTAGACGAATAACTATTTACATAATTGATTAAACAGGAAACTATGAAATTCCATCTTCACATATCTTTTAAATTATCAACTCTTTCCAAGTTCAATCCTCCTAGTCTGAATTTTTACTTGTAAATTTATTTAATTTCAAAAAAATCACCTAATCGACGATTAGCTAAACTGATTGAAGTTAGCTATAATTCTTAAAGGTAATGAATAGGAGAAGTTCAATTTTGAGGAATTAACGTCAACTGAAACACTTGAAGAATCTATATACAATTTATCACAGACATAGATAAAAGAAAACCACGTAATTATATTAGTATCTTTGAATGACACTGACTTAAAGTATTAGTATCTCGCTCACATACCTATCCCGAAAAAAGCCATCAATAAAATTACACACAAATATTTCACTCAAAACAGCGATCTGTGCTATTAATTAATTGTACACAACATTTTCGATTTGAAGAACACACGAAGTTTCTCCTACAACATTCATGCTGACGCTATTTTCCATTCTTTCTTTCTTTTTTTTTTAGTAGATAAATGTAACATTAGGTAAGTCATAAAGCTTCAAGCTTATTGGAATACATGCAATATAACTACAAGTACTTTTTAAGTATGCAATGAAAAAATTATCAATATAACGTTTCATGATTTCATAACCAATTTAAGAAGTAAACTGTATAAATCTTGGTGACAATGTATAAATTGTACCGTAGTGTGGCATGTTAATGAAATATTTACGCGAATAAATATCACCACGATCTATACGTTTCATACAATTGTTTTTTGTTTAGTATAAAATGATAACTAATAACAACAGATTAGGGAGTTTAATCATCTTACTGATGATGTACGCAGAGCGACCAGTTATTGCAGCGGAAACTGAAAAATGTTACACGGACAGTTTATCGCCTTATGTATACTTCATTTCTGGAACTTCATACTCAATCTGTCGCGGATCAAAAATGAATATTCCCGAAGGTAATTTTGGCATTCTTATCAAAAAGTCGCTTATTTTGAATATATTAATTTGCTATAGAGTGCGATCCAATTTATGTATGGGGACTGATCAGACACGGTACTCGATATCCAGAAAAGGCTTTAATTTCGGAAATGAAAAAGTTGCAAACAATTCGCGATGAAATTATACAAAACCATAAAAATGGACGTATGTTCACTGTTCAGTCACTAAAAACTAACGCCTTATACGAAATAAAAGTGATATTTATAACAGGAGGAAGTTTATGTGAGAAAGATTTGAAAAATATAGAACGTTGGAATTTCACGTTAAGTGAAGATATGGATATGAAACTGACAGATCAAGGGATCAAAGATTTGATTTTCATCGCTCGAAAAATTAAAGAAGCTTTTCCTAAGCTACTGAAAACACCATCGAAGGAGTATTTCACGGTAATGCTAGAATTACAAATGATAACGCTCATTATTTTCTTCGTGCTATGTTTAATTTTAATGAAATTGTAGTTGCAAAGTTCGCAAACAAATCGAACCAAGGATAGTGCAACGATATTCAGCAATGAACTATTCGGAACAAATTTCACGACGATTTATGGAAACAACATTACGCAGAACGACGAATTTCTTTCTGTAAGTCTAGACATATGTTACCTCGAAGTATATTATCTGGCAATGAATAAAATAAATATACGAATTAATTATTGAAGTACAATTTAGCCGAGAAATTAACGCAATTTCAGCTTAGTACGAATTGTCCAAGGTATCAGAAAGAAATAGTACAGAATCGCTCGACATACGAAGAAAAAGAAACGTTTAAAACATCTGCTGCAATGCAAAAAGTTATTGCTGATATAAGCATTCGTTTGGGCTATCTTCAATCATTATCATTCGGTATTGTCGTCTATTTTGTAATTAATCATTTAAAACGTTGTTATAAATTAGGTAGATCTACTTAATGAATCGAATTTTGTGTATTTCACAGAAAATGCTTTGTTAATGTATCTAACATGTGACTACGAAAATTCTTGGTATGTTAACTCAAGACCTCCATTTTGCGCTGCTTTTTCAACAGAAGACTTAAAGGTGAGTTCTCATTAAAAATAAGTCATCAAAAATATCAAACGTCACTGGTAAGTTATAACTGAACAACATGTTTTTCCAAGGTATTTGAATACTTTTACGAATTGGAAGTATATTATAGAAGAGGATATGGGAATTCGTTCAGCGAAAAAATGGGCTGCGTTTTAGTGCAAGATATGATGACATCGTTATCGTAAGTGATTAAAAACGAGCAAACAACTCGATGTAAATTTCTCCAACTTAATTTTGATTGTTTTGTAGCAACGCTGCGAAAAACAATTCACACGTTCAAAAAGGTAAGTTTTTGTTTTCCCACGAAGAAACGATCACCCAAACTTTGGTGAAGTGGGGTTTATACCATGACGAAGAGCATTTACGCAGCGATAATTATGAGAAAATGATTAAGCAGCGAAAATTTAGAACATCTCTCTTTGGTCCTTTCGCCGCTAACATTGTCGCAGCATTGATGAAGTGAATGCATTTTGATAATTCATGATCAAGGTTTACAAACAGTTCAAGCATTTTTTCAATTTTTGTATTATAGATGTCCCAGTCAGAATGGTTCTCAAAATGTAGTTGTAATTCATCATAATGAACGTCCAGTTGTGATTCATAAATGTGTTTCGGAGTTCTGCACATTGGAAGAGATGCAAGAAATTTTCAAAGATGTTTTTAACAAGAGTCAATGCAACACCGAATTTTGTCGATTACCTGACAACCAATCGCCGTCTTCTGCCAGTTCATTGATTTTTAATTGTTTTGTTTTCGTTATAAGTTATTTATTTATTTGTTTTGTCAATTAGACAAGCACCCTATCAACCAAACAATGTCTAAATCATAGCTGAAATATAGCTTTCTACATCGTATATGTACATGTCCATATGAGGGCAGAAATGTTCGTTTTCCCCGATATTGAAGTTGAAAATTTGTTTTATTAGCATACGATATTATGTAATATAGCAAGACATTATTGTGATATTTAAAGATATTTTCAGATATTGCATGGATATTCAAAGTACTCTTCAAGAGTATTACGGATAGGATATCGATTTATTTAGGATATCGTAGATATAGTATGATATTATAGATATACGATGACATGCATATGACATTATTGATATAATATGAAATACAGTGAAAATCACATACAACGAGATCGGTCATTACAAGATTTCGGATATAGCGAGCAAAACGCTCGAACCCGAGCACAACGACCAGCGTTGCCAACCCTAGGGAATTGTCCCTAGGTTCAGGGATTTTCAGGCTTTTTAGGGTTTTAAGGGATTTTTTCAAGGGAATTCATCAGCACCATACAAAGTGATGACATGCTCAGAGAAATCGAAGGCAGAATCGAAGATACAATTCGTAACAATGTAATTAATCGTAGAAAACAAACTGTTATGGATAGTTACCTGAATGTGAATTCGTAATAAAATTTCCTTCCCGTTTACAATTTTTTTTTGCTACACATGTTACGAGTATCATTTACTACGAGAGACCTGATACAACGAGCGAAATGTTCGGTCCCTTCAATCTCGCTATAAGCGATTTCCACTGTATATAAGATATTGTAATCATTCAATTGCTACCAAAAGAGGAAAAATGAACATTTCCGATGTCTATGTGCTGTTAAAAAGACGTATTTGGTTGTTAGGGCATCAATTTGAACATTTGATTGAAGTGAAACATAAACGAAATATTTACATATATATTTTTGATTATCTACGAGGCTCATACTTACAAAAAAATACTTTATCCAGAAATAACTTTTCATATGTGAATAAATCAGAACCTACTTGAAAATTAAACGCTAAATAAACTTTTGTCTCGAGAATATTGTCATTGAAAATATTCAATCAAGGTGAAGTTCTAGATATAAGCAAAATATTCGCACTATTGAGATTACTCGCGAGATAGGCTTCTTATTGTACTCAAAATTTTCAAAATCATTCGAACCCAGCACGGCGACTCACTTCTGATGAAAGTAATGTCATCTTCATATAGTTGACATTTTCAAGCATATGATAAAAATTATAACATCGCAAAATACTATTTATCTGCTAATTGCAGCCTACGGTTGTATGCAAATCACAGCTCATATACTTATTGTTCGACCATAAAACATTCATACGGTAACATCCGACGATGAAGGTCGTGGTAGCATTTCTCTAGTTTCACGAATAAGTTGATGATTCAACTCGAAAAAGTATTTGTTCGGGGAAAAATTACGCTATAATAGATCATTATTTAGACGAGTTTTCTTTCATGGTTTGTATATACAAAGTATTAATCACGTTGTTTTATTTGAACTATTTCTTGGTTGTTTATTTTTTTGTTTATTTATTTCCCTATAGATCAATATCGCTTATCTACATTTTCAACCGATACAGAAAATCGTATAGATCATTAACAAATATTTATAATTGGTAAAAAGGAATAATGATAACGAAGTAAATTGCGAGGCCGACGAATACGTGAGTTACACCGTTGACATTCTTCGTACAATCGCAATGAATAGACGTTTGTGAATTTGATCATGAATGTAGTTTCATTCATTCGTGTAATTCATTTAGTTCATCATGGTGAGTAAAAATTTCAGCAAGTTTTAATTTTTACGCGGCTTTTTATCGAATACATTTGCAATTTTTTGTCATCAGAGATAACAATGCATTTGAAAAAATTTTCACATCACGAATACGTTTCGATTTGATGTGAAACTATGCATAAATTTTTTCATTGTCTGTTAACAATCGCGTTCGTGTTCCGCATTCGTATTCTCACATTATTCGATTAATTATTGTAAAGATTGATACTTTGTTCGCACGTGTTGTTAATTTTAAATGCAAAATCGTGTTTTTAGATGTCACCAAAGATTGCAATAAAAATAACATTATGTCAAATATTCTACTTGGTTTTACGCATCGATGCTCAACCCGAACAATGTTTTGCTGATGTTGAAAATCCATATTTGAATTTTAGCACAAAAACGGCTTATTTTGTTAGCAAAACTTCGGATATTATTCCAGAAGGTAAGTTTAGTTTGTATTGAAGCGTATTTAATTTTTTTCGCAACTTGGAGAAATGGAAATCAAGTTTTATCGAAATGGTAACACTGATTTCTATGGTGAAATTGATTAAATAAATAATCACATTGAATATTACTAATTTACTTAATTAAAATTTGAGATTCAAATGTTGATGAAATTAATTTCGAAAGTTTTCAATTTGATTAAATGTATAAAAAGAAAGTAACATTTTTCGAAGGGTGTATCAAAGTTCACAACAGAAAATCCTTATCAGTAGCGTGTCTGTAGTAGTAATCACCACAGAAAAAATACATACCGGGTGTTTATTTGAAACCCTGCCAGTTAGAGATGCAACATGAAAAAAAAAGTTACGATGGCACTGTACAAAATCGTAAATTAAGTTTTTCTGTTAAATAATTCATCTTAATTGGTGTAAAACTCATCTTGAACGTCACTTTTATAAAATTAATAAATTTTGGTAAGAAAAATTTCGTCAAAAAAATTAATTACATGATTTTGCACTTTATCCCATAATGACTTTTTTCTACTTTTTTAAGATGTTGGTATCACTGCTCTGGCAGGATTTCAAATAAACACCTGGTAGAATTGCAACGACCAAAAATATTACTTCTCTGATATTAACTCTGCATTGATAGATTGTTTTGCTACTTACATTTGGGCATTAATTAGACACGGGACGAGATATCCAAATAGTAAATTTATCTCGTCAATGAAAAAGCTGTACGCATTAAGAGATGAAATCGTATTAAACCATAAAGAAGGACGTAAGTATCACTAATTCGATATAATATACTTCCGTATCAACTCTAATTTAATATTTACCATGAAATAAAAACATCCTATTTTTGATTCGCAAACAGGAGGTAAACTATGCGAAAAAGACGTATTGAATTTGGAGAAATGGAGCTCAAACGTGACCATAGATATGGATGATAATTTGACTTTCCAAGGTATCGATGATCAGATATTTATAGCACAGGAAGTAAAAAAAGCATTCCCTACGTTGATGGAATCAACAACAAAAGAATCGTTCGTGGTAATGAAATAATCTTGTTGAATGATACGAATTTATCGAATGAAGTACTTCAACGATAATGGGTAGTTTCAGAGTACGGTTGCGCCACGAGCAAAAAATAGTGCTATTGCTTTTACCAATGAATTACTAGGAACTAATTACACCGATACCAATGGTAACAATATAACGGAAAACGAGAAATTGCTTCATGTAAATTATCATTTTACAAATTGAGCTTTTCTTCGATGTTGGTAGCTTAATTTTGATAATTCACAGGTGAATAAACACTGTCCGGCGTATGTGGAAAATGTAGAGGATAATCCTTTTACATATAAAGAGATGAATTTACTCAAAGAATCCAAACTTATGCTAAATGTAATATCGGACATAAGTATTCGTTTAGGTTACGAGGAACCATTATCATTCGGTGAGTTATAAATTCACTGAAATCTTGCTCGATGCATTATTAATAAGCTAAATGATTTTATTTTCAGATTCCGTTAATTTAATGTACGATATATGCGCATTTGAATCAGCGTGGTATTTAAACTCTAAACCATCGTTTTGCGCTGTCTTTCTTCCAGAAGATCTGAAAGTAATTAGCTGGTTGCATATTTTATGTGATTTTGAATGATGATAAGAAAATAATCGTTATTGTTGAAATAGGTTTTCGAATATATGAGCGATTTGGAAGACTATTATGTTAAAGGTTATGGAACAGCGTATTCGAATAAAATTGGATGCATTGTTGTGCAAAATATGATGAAGACTTTGTCGTAAGTGATAATGATTTTGATAGTCGCGAAATTTCAAATGATCAACCTGAAACGAAAAAAAGAACAGAAAATGAATTTCTATCACGAATTATTAAACTCCTGCCGTTCTTTAAATATGCAAACCATTCCTTGCCTCTACAAAGATTAATTATGTTCACAGCGAAGCGGCAGAAAATCCTAAATCATCTCGTAAAGGATCGTTTTACTTCTCTCATTCCGAGATGATACTTCCAACTACGGTGAAATTAGGCTTCAATCAAGATGCTAATCCTCTACGACATGATAACTACGATGAAATGAAACTGCGAAGGAAATGGAAACTATCCAATTTTGATAGCTTCGCTTCAAACATTATTGCAGTTTTATACAAGTAAGTTTCAATTCTGACGAAGATAGAAGCAGTTCTGGATTTATATTTTTCAATTTCAGATGTCCTACCGCAAATGGAACTCGAGACGTTGTTTCGATTTATCAAAACCAAAGACAAACTGTGATACCGAAATGTTCCACGAATCCATGTACCTTGGAAAATTTAAAAAAAGCTTTTAACGATGTATTTAACGAAGACACGTGTAACCTGAAATTCTGTTACGATGAAAATTCATCACGAAGCTCGTCGGCGTACTCTCTAATTTCTTGTCTTTATGTTTTTCTTATTCATGTATTACTTGTGTTTTATTTCTAGTAATTTATTTTCATGTAAATACTCGTCGAAACAAAAATCGCGAACTTTTTTATAAACGTGCTTAGAAGTGTTGAAATCATTTCAAGAATTCTATATCGGAAATAAAATTGAAAGAAAATTCAATTATAACGCGTATTCCTTACGCGGAAATGTTACAAAACATGGCAAATGGGCATGTCTATTTGTGTTATCACAATATTAACCCCGATAAATATCACGAGTTCATTAAAACGTCAATGTTAATTTTCTCTCATCTTCTGTACGATTACGTTGTTGAGTTTTGCAAAAACAAAAAACCATGAAGTCAATATTACTAGTTTTCCTTTACGTATGTGTGACTAAAGCAGAGGTTATTGGACCAAGATATTGCTATTATAAAGATGATAATCCTTATTTTTATTTCTCTCATAGAACACCCTATAACATAACCGCCGAAATGAAACCACCGGCGATAAAATTTCCAAGTAAGTATCTCGAAGTTGTTACCTCGATGAGAAATATTTAAGGAATAATTTCATTCCAGCATGTACTCCGGTGTATATGTGGTCTTACATTAGACATGGGACGCGTTTTCCTTCGTTAGATTTAGTCCTCAGAATCAAAGAGTTACAAAAAGTGAAAGACGACATTATACAATTCCACGATCTCGACAGTAAAATCCAATTATCTAATAACAATACTTCGAAGTACCCTTGTTATATTAATAAATTCAACAGAAGGAGGACTGCATTTATTGGATTTGAGGAAACTGGAAAAATGGCAATATAACCCTTTACAAGAACATCGCGAATGCGCCGGAGCCTTAACCATCGAAGGAGCTAAAGAGATGGAGAGACTATGTAAAATATTCAAATCGTCGTTTGATAAATTACTCAATAAAAAGAAATCTGATGACTTTTTAGTAAGACGAAAACGTGAATGATACATTGAAACGATATCAACTCCGGATACCTTCATTTCGTGATTAGTTTCAGATTTCGAATTCGAATCGTAGCAAAGAAAGCGCTATACATTTTGTAAATACGTTACTCAACACCGAAACGTACAACAGATACGAAGATAACGATATATATCGCAACGATAAATTACTTCGGGTAAATAAATGCACTTAGAAAATACCAAGTTTTCCAAGTATCGTTCCCAACTTTATTTTAATTCCAGTTGAGTAAAAATTGTCCGAGTTTCGAGAATGAACAAAAAAAACCATCAACTTTACGTGAATTGAACTTATTCAAACTATCGGAAGAGATGAACAAAACGATACGTACAGTTAGTAGAAGACTGGGTTACAGTACATTGCTTCCATATGGTAAATTCTGATTATTTTTCTAATTAACTTCAATATCATCGCTAATTTATAAACGTTATCACGAACAGAAACAGTAGAAGCAATGTACGCATGCTGTGTTTCGGAAAGTGCAGCAAATCGAGCTAAAAAATCGCCATTTTGCGCGGTATTCCGAAGAGAAGACATGAAAGTAAATATCATAGTGAAATTTCATCGAAATTATCATCTCGTTAATATATGATTTCATTAGTTATTCGAATACAAAGAAGATCTAGAATTGTATTGGACCGCAGGATACGGAAATCAATATACCGAAAAATTGGGATGTCCTCTTATAAGAAATATGATGCTTTCGATACAGTAATTATTCGATAAATTTCTCTTTCATCGGAAGAATTATTAAAAATTCATATTGTCGATATTTTCAGGAAGATTTCTGAATCAAATGACACTAAGAATCTGATCAAAGCGTCGTTTTACTTCGGACATTTAGAAATGATATTAGCATTGATGGTAAAATTGGAGCTAAGCAAAGATACCGAACCTCCAATGCACAATAATTACGAGAAAATGAAAGAAGATCGTAAATGGAGACTTTCATATAATGCGACTTTTGCAACTAATTTCAACGCCGTTTTACTTTCGTAAGTATTTTATTTTTATCGTCAATATTTTATTTATGAAAAAACGTCATTTTCGGAAAAACAAATAAAACGAAGGAAATCTAAATACGGTTATTAAAGTTTTATAATTTACAAAAGAATTGAATCGAAATTTGAAAAACGAAAAGAAAGCAAAGCACTAACAGCGGGGAACAGGGGAAGCTACGGAGCTACGCTAATTGGTTAAATTCGATTAATCAGTGTAGGTTCGAATACCAACCTCAATCGATCTCGTAATATGAAACTTTGAATTTCTGGAAAATTCATGATAGCGATATTGATAAAATTAAAAATAAAGTAAAAATATGCAAAATTTGATATTTAGAATTATAAACCGTTCATTTATTTCATTTTCACATCACAAAAATTCATACGTATTTCATAATACTTTTTCCTTCATCATGATTGCAACACTGTACATTTCAAATTTCCTTATTTCGTAAAATTCACGTTCAATTAATTAATCCATTACGGTTTCAGGTGTACTTCAACTAAATTAGAAAAATTTCAAGTAGTATTTTACCAAAATGGACGAGAAATGATAATTCCAAAATGTGGAAAAAGTCCTTGTCCATGGAGTGAACTTAAATCTCATCTCGAAATGGTTTTCGACAAAAATCAATGCAACACGAATTTTTGCCACGAACAATCAAAATAGTTCATGTAATTTTTCATGTTACCTTTTTTTCCTAATTTTGTCAGTATTAATGTTTGGTTTTTCATTTGGACAATATTATGAATCTTTTTTTCTCGAAATATTCGAACTAAATAAATATTTACGTTTATAAAAAGTGAAATTAGAATTCATGGAAACGTAAGTACACAACTGAATTTACGACCTTCACAGTAGACAAAGATTAATTTTGATATTTCATCAAAAAAATGATCTGAGGTTGGCATCAAAGAAAATAAAATTAATAAACAAATCGCAAGTAAATTTATAAAAATCGTTGCACAAAGCGTAAAGTGTTTTATCATCATATTAAATCACAACTCTTACTAATCTTAGAACTTCAATCGACCATTGAGTATTTTGCACTGCATATATTTCATCGGTTTCTTTACTCAGTAAATCTAATCACATGAAGCATTCGCAATTAAATTTGTTAATACAATCGCTGTATCGGATAAATGTGTTCTCAGTATACTCATTCTGTTCGTGGAAAACTTGTTTTCTATTTCACTCAAGATAATTTCGCATGGTAACGCTTAAAAGAGATATAACGAAGCGTAGAGTAAATTTCTTACCTGTAACATGCTTCAAGTTGATAGAGTAGAAACCGATGTGAGTCAGCCAAAACTAAATGTGTGATCCGTTTGGTTCAACGATGTAAGAACTTTCAGCGATGATCTAATAATAAATACATTTTGTAATTATTTTGAAAATATACTCGATGTAAATATCATCTTACCACAATTGATGGACCACACATCCATTTCAGTGACCATTTGGTATTGTCTTTTTGAAAGACCGGGAATTGAAGTATCCATTTCTACGGCAACGAATATGTCATGTTGCTTACCGGATGATAACTCGATAATATACTTGATACAAACGTATTTCTCCATTTTTGCGAAAACACTTAGTTGTAATTTAATACAACGGTCAACGGACGACTATGAATACGAAACGAGAACGTGCACGAGATGACGAGAGTGACAATGAAAAATAAAAACCGTATTGAATTGATAAGAAATTTCTCACGTGACGGAAAATGGGTCACAATTGGTTGACAACGGTCGTAAACTCGTAAACAGGTCACAGAGACAAATATGTTGCACTTGTTGGCTACACTGATTTCGGTTTTAAAATTTTCAGAAATTATCAAAAATAAAATAAATAACTAAACTTAAACTTTGATGAATACTGTATAATTGAACTAATTAATTATAATTTTGGTGGTTTCATAATGGCGAGTACAGGTGAAAGTTTGAATTTGGCTAATGGTAAGTTTATTCGTTTAATCTTTCAATTACTCGACATAGATCGTATCGTTACGTTCGTAAATTACTTGCATTCTTTGAGTAAATAATATCACCAGTGTTTCTATCGATTTTTACAGATGTCAAAAAAACTATAGAACTACTGGAAAAACTTCACAAAAGTAAGTGAAATTCAACTATCTTACTTTTTCTTTATTTTCGATTATTGTGGATTCATATTTCAAGGTGGCGAAGTTCCAGTTTCCAAGCTCACAGCTTTACAAAAAGTCCTCCAGAGTGAATTTCTAACCGCGGTTAGAGAGGTATATGAACATGTTTACGAAACGGTGGATATTCAAGGGTCTCAAGATGTCAGAGCATCGGCTACGGCGAAAGCTACCGTAGCAGCTTTTGCAGCCAGTGAAGGACATGCTCATCCCAGAGTTGTCGAATTGCCAAAAACCGAAGAAGGTTTAGGTTTCAACGTAATGGGAGGTCGAGAACAAAATTCGCCTATTTATATTTCTCGTATTATACCTGGCGGCGTAGCTGACCGTCATGGTGGACTTAAACGAGGAGATCAGTTGTTATCTGTTAATGGAGTTGTATGTTCTACTTTTGTATATAGTTTGAATTCCAACGCTGTGGATATAACTAAGTTTTCTCTTTTCAGAGTGTCGAAGGTGAAAACCACGAAAAAGCTGTGGAGCTTTTGAAACAAGCTCAAGGTTCTGTGAAATTGGTTGTTCGTTATACGCCTAAAGTTTTAGAAGAAATGGAAATGAGATTTGATAAGCAACGCGTTGGTGCTGCGAGAAGACGACAGATTTAGTCGATTTCTATATCGTATTAACGGTCGCATTTATTTTACTGCGTTACTTTATGGTTGCGAATTATGAAAATTGTTATCGTTTAGCGTTTACTGAAAAGTGTATTAATGCAGTTAGTTTTGATTTTGCTTTTTTTTTTGTTTTAAGCGATTTTATGGTATCTGTTTATCTGCAAAGTTACAGTATTATTCTATGTCAACCTATACTTCCTGTTTTATGGAATCATCGTTGAATTGTTTTACTCCTCAATATTTTTAAACTTTTAGACAATTAGATATTTATACTCAAATATGTGTATTATTGCTATAAATTCTATTTATTTGTTGATTTTCATTCGTTTCATGTACATAATAAAATAGTTCATGTTAAGAAGTACTGTTTATGATAAAGAATTGAACAAAAACGATTATATGAAAGTTTTATTTGACACGATTACTGAACAATATTCATAAAAAGAAACACAGAAACGGAATGCAAATTACTAACATTCATGATTTTCGTTTGGCAGTAGGCTTAAATCTATGCTTAATCACATGTCTAAAAATAAAATCACTATCTCTAGGTACAGGACTAATGAACCTCTTATAAAACTTATTCGGCGGATGCATCACAAACGACACGTCGTTTAAATTATAAAACCACTCATCTTGGGGCCCATAAGTAAACCTAGAAGGATCAAACTGATCAAAGTCTTTATTTGAATTATCTTCGTTTGATGTCGGAAGTAGCCATATCACAGCGACGTATTTCTCACTAAACATATCCTCTAATATCGTTCTAATTTGAGCGTAATATGTTGTGTTTTTCTCCCTTAATGATACTATATCACCGACTCTGTACAGGAAATCATTATGATATACTTTAGGTACGACTTCTAATTTGTTTGAAATAGATGAATTGATATTTTGTGACAGCTCAGGTTCGGCGCCCTTCGTTAAGTCTTCATATTTATCTGTATCTTCTACTTCGTGTACTTCCACGATTTCAGGCATATCCGGCGTCTTTTTTTTCTTCGTTCTCGAAGCTGGCATCGATAGATTTTGAATGAATACTGCACAATTTGAAATTATTTTTAGTATACAACTATGCTCTTATGATAGAAGTTATATTGTGAAATACATACAGCGTTTCGTCCGTAACCAAGAGTGCCAAGTCGCTTGCGAATGTATATCAAGATGTAATACTGAGTCGGTGTAGAATGGAAATTTTTCGCGGAATCAACATATCAAAGTTAAGCTTTAGAATTTAGAACTTGATGACCAAACCAAACCTGTAAGAGACAGATGTAAAGAGGAAAAATTTTACACCGAAGTTTAAACTGTATTGCGAAATGATCATTAATGAGAAAATTCGAGCAAATTATGTAACTATATTTTACGTTTTTCGAGCTCAATTTTCCAACCACTGAACGCTAATTATTTAATATCAAGTTTAAAATTATATTGCAAATTAAATACCTTAATAATTATCGAGCACAAAGGCATAAAAAATTTAAAAAAATTACTATTTTATGCTTCAAAAAAATGCTCAACTTGGTTGTTACCTGTGACTACGCCTTTTTTGAAAAATTTACTTTTATTCGGTTTCGAAATAGGAATCATGAATAATTTTTTCAACAAAGGAGTTGAGCTGCATTTCTGAAAAATTAATTTATTCAATCGATACCACCTTCGTTAAATATATCCAAAAACATCAACTTCCGTAAGTGAAGTTTCAAGTTTTCATTCAACTGTGAACGTACACTGACAGTTGATAAGTAAACACCCACCGAATCCGTAAGCTGAAGCACGTTCTTTTTTTAGTTTGACCATATTTCGTTAGTTATCAATGAAATTAAGGTGTTAACGACGTTCTGAAGTTTTCGAAGGATTTCCAATTCACCTGCGATATCAAGTATGTTACTAAGGTACATTTTATAAAATTCCAATTCCAGCGAATCCTTGAAAATGAAACTCAGAAAGAATTTTTTACCGAATAATTTGGCCGATGGATCAAGTTTCGTATTCATCGTTATAATTATCCCGGTATTCTACTGGTTCGAGCTTTTCGTCGTTCTGCCTGATTTTTACGACCACTCTTCGATATGGTATTGGATTCATTTCCTCGTTGGGACCTTCATCATGAAGAATATCACTAGTAATTTACTAGCTGTTATGTTCATCGATACTAGTATCTTCAGCGTTTCCATTCCAACGAAGGATTATCTCGATTACGAACTCTGTATGACTTGTCAGTTACCTAAACCACCACGTTGCTGGCATTGTAGCACGTGCAATAGATGCATTTTGAAAAGGGACCATCACTGCACATTTTCCGGCTGTTGTGTTGGCCATTTTAATCAGAGATTTTTCATCATGTTTTTGTTGTATTTTTTCGTAGGATGTTGTTACGCTTTATACTTTAACGTATTTTTCATTTTCACTCGTGTCGATATTAATTTACACAGTATTTTTCAGGTATTTTTTCCACTTATGTTAATGTTGCTCGGAGTTGACAAGGCTATTAATCACTGCCTAGTTATTTTATTAGTTCTAAATGTTGTAGGATTCGCCATCACCGGAGTTTTGTTGCATTTCCATTTAAAACTTATTTCCAATGGTACAGTTACTTACGAACGTAATCATAAAAATACGTGTCATAATTTAGGCCTTAAGCGTAATATAATCAATGTGCTGGGAACACGTTGGTATCTCTCGTGGATATCTCCCTTCATTAATTCGCCTTTAATTTCAGACGGAATTCATTGGGAAATGAAGTCCAATTAAACGATGTTTACTTTTTTAAGCACAAACTAAGTCATTAACTTACTCAAGTTTCCATTCTTTTTCTTACTGTTAAGTTTTGTAACTTTTTATTACCAGTTTGTGTAGTATTTCAAATAAATATTTTCTTTGTTTAGATAGAAAAAAAATGGTTTTATTAAAAAATTAAAAAAAGGAAAACAGTAAGCTCATAAGATCACAAATTCGTGGCAGTAATAACAATAAAAACGAGACGTGGTTTAAATGCAATCAAATATAAGCCGCCGGTGCAACTGGTAAATTATCTTGGACGGATGGAGTTTTACCTAGAGGTTGGTCGGATTTTCGACGCATTTGATAGACCTCTCGTAACAACGAGGCCTTTTCTCTTTCCAATGTGTTGATTTTTTCGGTCTTGTGGCCGATTTCCTGAAATATCTTGGATTAGTTTTGACGCATTTCAAAAAGGGAATTTTAACTTACCCTCGATAATACGTGATTTTGACGTTTTAGTTGCGATAATAATTGCATATGGGAGAGGTGTGAGGATGAATGGACGGCTAAATTCATATGCAGAGGTAACCCATCTCTATCTTCGCTATTACTTTTATTATTATCGTTGCTATTTCCACCTAGAGTGGCTAAATGACGATTTACTTCCAAGATCCTAGCTCTCAGAAGTTCGATTCTTTCTTGCTGAGCTTCGCTCCATTGATCCTAAAAAGATTACAGAGAAAATATTCCAGTTTCGATGAATAATTCTGTAAATAAGTCGATGATCTTGACGCCAGGCTTATAAAACTTACATGCGAACCAATCCTACAAACGGATTTCATTTTCTCTTGAACAATGGCAATTTGCTTCCTATACCATTCTCTTGCTCGTTCCACGGCTTGTAAACCTTCCAGTAACACTTCCTTCTCTGATTCAATTTGCTTCATTTTCTTAAACTATAATATTTCTCCATTGTAAAGAAATGAAATTGCGAAATGATCACGAGATAATTACCATATTGCAATCAACGCCGTTTTGCAAAGTATGTCTACGAGGTTCTCGTCTCCTAGTCGAACATTTTTTATGGGATTGAGAATCAGAATAATCCGACGTACCTGAAACCATAATTATTCCTCGAATTATTGATTTATTCGTATTCACGAAAACGTTAAAATAACGTAAACGGTTAAACGACGGTATAAAAAATTCAAAGCGATTAATTCTACCTTTAAAAATGTTATCGTACTTTACATAATACTGAAAATTTCACAACCCTTCAAGACCCTACCACAAATAGGTCACAAGAAAGCTATTTTCGATCGCGACGTAATTTAAAACGAAAACAAAGTCAACAATTTAAATAATTACGCGAAGCAAACACAAATTAAATGTATACTTTACCATCGGCAACACTCCTTGTACTGGACATGGTTCGATACGAGCTGGTGGAATGTTTATCGTCGTAAAACCCCATTTGCCAATTCTGTAGCGCTACTCTGATCTCGTTTTTGTCTATTTTATTCCCTTCGTCGAGTTTATTCCGATGCGGGAAGCAAGCGACATTTGTGCGGGGCGGTTTCGGTGGTCCAAGCAACATACCGTTGGAGCGTTTATTGAAATTTTCTTTACTTTCTTCTTTATTCGAATCAGGGGGTAAATGCGGCATACTCAAAGTACGTAGTTGATTTTGTCTCATGGTGTTTGTAAACTGAGACGTCGATACTGGACATTTATTCCACTGCTGATCATTACACGAGTTCTTGTTCGAATCGAATGAATCTAAAATTGGAGCCGATGGTGGTCTTTGAGATAGATGTTTCTGGCAATCTGGACTTAGATCGCCGTTTTTGCTACGAGATTCCATTTGATTACGCAGAAGACATATCTTCAAGCCAGCGCAATATCTTTCGAATGATAGTAAACCATTAGGAGGAGTTACTTTTCTGAGGCTTTCGATAACTCCCTTCGGTAAATCTGCTACGGCGTTGTCTTGCCATCTAGCTTCAATATCTGAAACAATCCACAAATGAGTATATATCCAAAAAAAAATTATAGTTAGAGGAATACTTTACCGCTGAATTTCACTAAGCCTGTTCTTTGATCATCTAAAATATCAAAAAGTGTCTTCAATACATGTAAAAACGATTTTGGTAACCCATCTGACGTATTACCAGTGATATTAACACTTGGAGGCGAAGGTATCATGATACGTGAATGTTCACCTGAGGAAAATGAAATATTACTTATAATTATTTAAAATCAAGAATTTATAAAAGCAACAAAACACTCGACTCACATTTAAAACAATTAAAACATCTATTAATTAAACTTCACAACCTATTTTTCATAAAAATCCTATTCATAAGTTGCCTATACAGAAGTTTAATTTGCAGTGCGAACTATTCATTAGTATTAAACTTAGGAATTCGTTTGACATACTTTTACTCTAAAGAGAAATATTTAAAAAAAACTAAAAATATTTCCGATAACGTTAATTCAAATCACCTGTTAGCTTGTTGCAAACCCTTTTTAGTAAACGTAAACAAAATTTAATGATGTTGATTGGTTAATCATTATTTGAAATGAATTGAACAGGTATTTTGCAAATAACACCTTCGTTTGTTCATTAACGTTTTTACGTGCTAATTTTCTGCTTTATTTGGGTATTTTTATCTCGAAACAATTCAACGTAACCTCTCGGCATTTATTTTCAAAATTTCATTTTGAAAAAAAAAATAAAGTTTTCTTTTTTAGTTTTTTGAGAAGGTAGCACTGATTTGCGCATGCGCAATGCCTCGTTTATAAGAGTTCGAGAACGATTCATTACGATCAAGAGAGGGAATTGAGAATCGAAATGCGTTGAAATGAAATTATAAATAATTTTAACGAAGATTCATTTCATTCATGAATTCAATTCAAATCCATAAATTTTCAGAATTTTGCAAACAAAAATAATTCCAAAAAAATATCAAATCGTTATCAAAATCTAAAAGGTAATACTGAGGAAGTCGGTATTAATTTGTGCTTTCTTTTGCTATCTTCAAAAGTTCTCATTAATTCCGTATACTTCCTTTCGATGTTTCACACCGTATTAAGATGAATTCAATAGTTAAAGACGTACTTTTAAAAAACAAATCAATTTTCAACATCACCGCCGTCAGACACTTCAGAACCAAAGGTTTTACTCCAGGGAACAAACCCGGTGAAGCTCTCACGATTAGAGAAATTTTGAGACGTTAGTATTGCTACGTAGAAAATGTTCTATTTTTCAACTCATACAGTGACATTAACTAATTTCATAAATTTCGCAGGGCAAAGAAGGAAAGATGAATCTCTCTATTACAAGGTTGACATTGGTTTACCATACTCCCAACACGTAAAAGCGAAAGAGCAAGAGGCCCGTGATAAGTTCCTTAAAGAAATTAAGAAAAACAGAAAATTAGAACAATTGGCTCGTAAAGATGAACGTAAGTGTTTGATTTGCAATCGATATCATGTTTGAAAATAATTCCAATTATTTGTAGTTGAAATTCCTCTGGACGAAGTATTCGATGAATGGTCGAAAACTGATGGACCCGCTCACATACTAAAAATCGCAGACCATTATGGAATTTTTGAGCATTTATTCGGACACGCATATTTTTATCCAGTTTCTTCGTTAAATGTTGTCTATAAATTAGATAACGATGAATATGCTCCAGTGTATTATGGTAATCAAATTAAACCCAATGAGGTAAATATTGCATTTTCCGTTGTAGAAAGTGAACTTCATTAATTGAGTATTTTTCGTAGTCCAAACAAGCACCGATTGTTGAAATAGAAAAGAAAGAAGGCGTTTATCATACGTTGGTTTTATGTAATTTAGATGGTCATTTGAATGCCGATGGTAAAGAGTATGTCCAGTGGTTTGTGTATGTATCCTGCGAGTTTTTAGTTCATTTCATCTAATATTTTTTATACCTAAATCAACGATCGATTTTTTTCAGAGGGAATATCCCAAATGGTGATGTCACTAAAGGTGACACGATCTTTTCTTATTTACAACCATTTCCAACTAAAGGCACCGGTTACCAACGTTTTGTTTTTGTACTTTATGAACAAACGGAAAAACTAGATTACTCGTCTTTACCAAATAAAGACATCCCGAGGTGAGTATGTTAATATGGAGGTATTATAAAATATTTTTATTGATATTAGAGTCATATACTTATAATGACGTATATTTTTTTTAGCCATAAACACGATAGTAGAACCTTCTGTACTTACGATTTCTACAAAGATAGACAAGATATTATAACACCAACGAGCTTACGATTCTTTCAATCTGATTGGGATTCTTCTGTCACCAAAGTATTTCACAAAGTATTCAATATTGGTGAACCTCGATACGAATTTATATTCCACAAACCCAAAGTAAATCCTCAAAAATGGTTTCCAAAAAAAGAACCTTTCAACACGTAAGTGAACTGATTATTAATTTCGTATCACATCTTTGATTTACGTTGCGATTTCTTTTCAGTTACTTGGACAGATACAGAGACCCGAAAGATGTTTCTAAAGAAGTCTTATTAAAGAAGTTGAAAACACATCATCCTTTTATCGCACCAGAACCACCGCTAAAATACCCTCATGCGCATTCTTTGTACGATAGTCAAGATAAACCGACATGGTTACAAGTGGAAATCAAGAAAGAACGATTAGGTTGGGGAAAACGAGTCAACGATAATTTAGATATTTTGTATCCTGAAAAAATGTAAAATAAACGTTTTGTTTAATTTTATTTCAAATAATTCTTTTCAAAAACATATAAAAAATATATTAAATTATAAAATATCGACACATTATTATGGTAACTGCTAATCTGGTTAAGAAATGGTAAACTTTTTCAAAGTCTTTCGAATGAATTTCTTTTCTCACGTATTAACGGTAGTAAATCTATTTTCGATGTTTTCTTCGGTAACATTTCCGGTGACACTCGTACATTTCCTTTAAAAATAAAACTCGTAAGAAAGAACACGAATGAAAAAAAGGCGTGAGGTTTACCTGTCATCCACGTCACCGGACTCGACTGACCGGTCCACGAACGACATCTGTTATTTATTTCTACATTTTGAGCGTTTTGTTTTGATTTATACGAATTCGGCAGAATTATTTCGTTATCGTGAAAAAGCTCTTTTACTTTGGTTTGCGATTTGCATTGCTGAACGCAATCTGTGAATTTCATTTTGCATGAGATTTCTAAAACTTTAATGCGTATGTATTTTTTGTTTTACCTTTCCATCTATTGATCGACTTAGTTGCATCCTCCCTCGCTTGGAGGAGTAATTCCGTAGCGCGTCGAGGCTTGAAATAATTTCCGGCGAAATTTTCCAGGTCGTATTTTTGAAATCGCTGAAATCATAGAATATTCATCGTTCAATATGATTTCCCGGAGTAAAAATTTATGCATGAATCATTTCACCGACCTTCAAAAATTGATATAATATATAGTAAAATGTTTGAGAAAAAATGGTGATAATGTTTGAGAAATATATTCGATAAATTTAGAAAACGAAAATTTTACGTTAGAACTATTTTTTTTCACTTCGATTATTCTTGGCTTGAACTTCCAATTATGAGTGAGTAGGTATAAAATACGAAAAATAAATTGCTTTAATAAGGAATGTTATTTTTGGTATGAAAATAGAATCGCTCTTTTGAAGAAGTAACTTATGGTTTAAAATTTCCATCAACATCGCAAATCACTCACAAGCTCAATGATAGATACCAACAAATCAAACATGTGCACATCACAAGCAATCGTGCAACTTTTAATCGACATACCAACACATCGTGCTATATTTTACCTGATCCAAGGAATGCCTCCGATGAACATTAAAATCAGGCGACGACGTAGTACTACTCGATCTACCACTGGACGAATCGCTGAAGTAATTCCACGAATATCCGTTATACATTTCAACATCCATACTAGTGCTAAATACACCTGAAACATCACAATTTGCGTGGTACACGTTTCACAAAAAACTCGAAGCTTAGTGCTGGGTGCCTCAAAATAACGCAATGTGTTCCAGTAAGCACTCGAGTGAAAAAAACACTACTAGGTTCGATACTACATCTAGATCTCGGTATTTACAACACACCTGCTCATCTAACGATGAAATATTTACAAGATTTTCACTAGATGATGATGAACATTCGCATGACCTCAGCGATGCGGTATCGGTGGTTTCTAATTTCGCAGGTGCGGTTTTCTGAGACAGTTGAAATTTTTTATTTACATCACCTTAAGGGAATGAAGATCGATTTAAGCCAGAATCTTTACTATAAGCTCGTAACAAATCTAATACTAAAGCTCGTGGATTCATTTACAAGGTGGGATTACAATTGGTCGTTTGCTACATGAGGTTAGTTATCTTTTTGAGTAAATTATGATTCGAAGCCATTGACAAGAACGGTTTAGGCATACCAGCTGCTGGGGGAAATTTTATACGAGGATTGATTAACGTTGGTAAATCCCAAGATTGAGATTCTTCGCACCATTTTGCTTCTTCTTTGATTTTATCGAAGTTTCTGGAATTATGTACGAGGTTATTCACCGATTGATGGAAAATTTTATGATGATGAAAATCTTACCGGTAATTGCATTCCTTTGATAAAGCCGGCAGCACGTTTTCCAAAATTTGATTATAAAGTAATAATTGACGTTCTTGTTTACGAATCGTTTCCAAGTAATCGGTACGTTCGTTTTCAAATTCGCTTTGTAAATCTTGAATTTCTCGATCCAAAGCTTTAACCTACAATAATTCGTTATCAACGACGATTCAAAAAAGCTCGAGATCTTATCTAACCTTTTGTTTGTGCTTTCGCAATAATTCCGTCTTAGCTCTTAATTCATCTTGGATGTCATCGTAGACTTTTAATACTAGAGGACCTTCTTCTTCTTCAACTTTAGCTAGAACTTTAGCCAAAGTACTTAGTCGTTGCTCAGCTGCTCGTTTTTTCTTCAGTCGTTTCTCTTTCAGTTCACGATCGTTTGCTCTTTCTCCTCCGACCATGCTGTTTTGTAATTTCTCCAAGCTGTGGAGTTGATTCAAAGCAATGAATAGCAATTTTTTAATTGATCAAAAATTCGGTAAAAAAATAAACGCACCGTTTCAAAATCTCCATTTGAGCGGTATTTGTTTTTGGTGATTCGCTGAATAATTAGAAATGAATTATGTATTAATATCATTTTCAAGTTTGTTGGAATTATTAACGTTAAACGTATTTATTAAAAAATTAATTTATCCAAAAAGTTATTTTTATCGACTAATTAACAATCATGAAATACAAAAATAAAACCATTTTGTATCATACTCACTTCAAAACAATTTCATTGATGGTTTCGTTATTATTTGCGTTCGCCGTTTTTTGAGCATTCTATTGAAAAATTTAATTTTAGAATCGATTAAATAATCGTTGAAAATGGAAAAAATTATTACTATTTCATTAAGTTTAGCGATTTCTTCTTCATAACGCATCTTCAAACTGTGTAAATCAGCTTGAACTTGACATTTGGATAAATATTCCTCCTCGTATTGTTTTTTCAATTTTTCGACCTCTTTCTCATAATCTAAATTTTTATCATCATCATGAACACCGTTCGTATAATCTACGCGAAAAAAAGATGTTAATAAATTTGCATGCTTTTACGCCGGAAATAATTCGTGAAAATATTAACTTATTTGAGCCGTTTGCAGGTTGGAATTTTTTTCCACAAGTTGTCGTAATTTTTGTATTTCTTCTTGATATTCTCGAAGCATTGTATCTTTCGGATCTTCGTTGATGTGAGGCTTATTACAAATATTTTTCGCTCTATTTGCATATCTCAACGTGGACAATGTCTCGTCGTAATTATTATCAGCGGGTGATAAACAAGCTACCATTAAGGTTTTGTATTACCACCTAATGAATCCTGAGATAAACATAATTATGAGTAAAATTATCGAAGTGAATTGATGGAAAATAGTCGAGTATATTTACTTGCAACAGCCTGGTTAATTTTGAGTCTCTGTATGGAATATGTTTGGCTTTACCATCGACTAAGGCTGATATTACGTTTCCTAATGCTGACAACGATAGGTTAATTTTTGTAGCTTCTTTTAACCTATCTCCAGTGGCTCCTGAAATTCGAAACTGATTTCAGATTTGATTCATTGGCTGCAAGGGGAACATTTTCACTTACCAGTCTTTGCTTGTCTTTCACTTCCAGCTAAATCGACCAAGTTTAGCTTACCGCGTCTGATTGGTAAACAGCAATCGACTAATGAATGCGAAATCGGCATCATTTCTATAGATATGGTGAATATAGAATGACTTCTAGATGAATCGGTATTCATCAAAGTAGCCCCTACAGCTCTGTTTCTCCATCCTTGCTCCATTAATTTTTGACATTCGTGGACATTTTGTACAGCATGATGAGATAAGTCTACGATGAAAATTAAATTCAGTTATAAAACATAGGTACTCGTAATACGAATCCATTTACCATTGACGTAAACCCCGGAATCAGGACTTTCTTTCAGTTCGAGTCTTTTCTTGGTATTAGTGCCTAATAAATCGCGTATTTCTTCGTTATATATTTCCAAATACGAAGCTAAAACGAGGTATTTGTAGTTTTCAGCTAATGATATAGCTTCGAAAATATGCTCGAAAGCTCTCGGTATAATTCCTCGTTGGTTTTCAGGATCTTGCACTCCTTGCATCGAAAAACTCTTACCACAGCCTGTTTGACCGTACGCGAATATCGTACTGTTGTAGCCATCTAAAACACCCTGAGTGCGAAAGATGTATCAGTGGAGGTTCATGAAGGAGATATGCCCATTAGATTCTCACTTCTATTAAAGGATATGCTATTTCGTTGTATATTTGCTCCGTGGTTGAAGATTCGTTGTAGACGCCATCAAATGTGAAGACTTTAGGAGGAGCTGAGTAATCACTCGGGTTTAATAATGCGCAAGAACATTTATCTGAATTCATTTGTACGACGGGCTATGAAAAAACGAAAAATGTTTCATTTCTCTGAAATTCTGTATGGTTTTTTCGTATTATTTACGATAAAATATGCTTATAATTCAAAATAATGGCGTAATAAACAAAATGGCGTAGTGTCAAAGAAATTGCCTATTTGATTTTCTTCAGGTAGCTAAAGTTATGTTAATAATTAAACACGGTAGTTGAAGAAATCGCATAATTCATGTCTCTAAGGAACTTGGTATTTAAAGTACATCATTCGAAATGTCTAATTAAAGAAATTATGAACTTTCAACGGGAATGATTCGTCACGGTAGATTGCGTTGAAAGTCAAATGGTGAGTTTCTTCACCTCTGAAGTCTTCAATAATTTTATTTTACTTTAAAATGAACAAACGAAAAAGTTTTCAAAGTTTCATATTTTAACCCTGAAACACGACCATTTTACCAATCGATATTTCCAAAAGTCATGTACCCACGTTTCCACAATTTCCTTTCGGTAACGAGGAAAATTCTTCCATAAAAAGGTTATCTTTAAATATTTAATGTATAATTTAAGTAAATCCATAAACAGATAATTTTAATTTTTACGCCGACGACATTTCTGTAATCACGCGATGACTTATACAAGGATCATCATCGTTTGTAGACGTATTAAAAAACATTTCCCAATATTTCACGACCAACGGAAAGAAATTCTAATCAAATATTCAAACTTGAATAATAAAGCAGTCGCGTACGTTTCAAGTGCGACCCTTACCGACGATGGACATAAACTTGACCGCAAAAATTTATCATGTTCGTCATCTAACCTGAATTCGTTTGTAGGTTAATTCTACTTTGGGAAAATATACATTTAGAATTGGTACGATTTTGAGAGGAGAAAAATCGACGATATTTAAATACCTACGTATAATTGTCCAACCCAAATGACACCTTTTATCGGTGAATCTTTATTGCGTGATGTCCCAAAATATTACGTAGTGATAACTGATATCATCGAGAATTATTTTATTCGCCAAAAAATCCTGAATTATAATTTATTTAAAATAATCAATTAAATTGGTCTATCATCCTCTTGACGTAATCTTCCCACTAGTTCGTTTTAAACACTCGAGTGATTTTACGAAGCTCGATGACACGTAAACTTGAAATTATGAGTGATACATAACGTTAGAACAACCAACAATGTTGACATTTAATTTGGACATTGTTATTACCATATTTGTAGCAAGTTTGTTGTCACGACAACCATAACACACGAGTTTATATGACGATTTGAAGAACGAGATAAGACGTATCATTGAAAAACGCTTCGGATATCAACTGTGAGATTATCATTAAAATAATAAACACCGCGATCAATACGTTGACTAACGTTGACCACGCGAAAAACATTTTTCATTATAAATGCTACTTTCCGAAAAATATAAATTTTCGAATCATCAAAGCATAAATGTAATATGCGCAAAGTGAAAAAAAATGGGGAGGGGATGAATGGAAAACTGGTTTCCCGAGTAAATGGATCGTTTGATCGACTTTTTTCAGCTTTTTCTTCTTTTTTTCGTGTAAAAGATTTTTTCAAGGCCAAGAAATAAAATTCTAAATACCTTTTAGTAATAAAAAATTCATCAGTACTAACCTTGCACTTGAGGGCCAGTTCCCTACTATTCATCGGCCTACATCGTACAATTACTTTGACCGTTTCCGATGTCGACGAAGACATTTTGTTCAAAATATTCTCTGCAAAAAAATATTAAAAAAAAATTAAAATAAACGTAAATCTCGAAACTAGAAAAATCTGTATTTACCAAGTGATAATTTTTAATTCATCGCCGGTATGATCAAAACTAAAAGGGGTATTTTTTTTCATTGTGAGGAACACCTGCAACATGACACCGCAACCTAATTACCTAAAATGAAATAATTCACTTGGTTGATTAGTTTAAAAATAAATCATTAAAATTGAGATTTTTTCTAAAATTAAAAAATTTTTCATCATTGTTTAACTATGGAAGCAGGCTGCCATCAGTATTTATCATGATAAAATTCAAATCGGTATCCAACTACCTATAGACTTGTTAATTAGGGCAAAATGGCACCTGCATTCTTCGCGTATAAATCATTACTCCAAGATGTATTCATTTTCACTTTACTTAAGAAATTTTCCGATTATTGCAAAAAGCAGTTCTACACAAATGTTGATCTTGGGTTGATTTTTTAAATTCAAGTTAATAATCACCATTTTTTTTAATATTTCAATTATGTGAAAAAAAATTATAAAATAAAAAAAAATCAACCAAATGCATCGAAAATTTGACCTTTTTGTTACACTTACCTCACACATTTCAAACGTATCTCACCACTTGGAAAATCTCATCGAAAACACTTTTTCCAGAATATTTTTCACATTTACAAAATTACATATGAACTTTCACCGATACATGTAGCGATTACAATAACGACGAAAAAGAAACACGGTAAACAAGACGATAATCAAATATTTATAGACTTTATGGCGCGAAGTTGAAAAAAAGAGGAAAAGAAAAACAACCCTATGTCGTTAGGTGAAATAGGTTTATGAAGAAAATTCAAAAGTTAAAACATTGACGATGCAGAACTCGTGTTGTACTCGTGTAATCGACACGAAAACACAATTTAAAATATCAATTAGCGTGCATCGCTCAAACATGCTTTTACTCTTTGATTCTTTTGCATTTTTTTTTTACAAATTTTCCTACGAAACCCTTTTTAAAGCCTTTTTTATGAACTTTTTTCGTGTTATTTACGCAAGCGCAAAAAACACTTTTCTTTTGGAACGACATTTCTCATTGGCTGTATTAAAAGTGACGTCATCGAAATACTGCCTATAATGACAATGCCATAAATTCAACATGAACTTTTTTTTATCTTTTTTGTTTGTTTAATTTTTTTTCAAGTTTTCATAACACTTCAAAACATTTCTAATTTAGTAATTTATTTAATTATTTAATTATATTTAAAGAAAACTGTGATGTACATTTTTTAATTATCTCCTCTTAATTCGTAAGTAACCTCAACAATGTCTAAAAACACTTCGAGTACAACGTTTAGAAAAATCGATGTGGACCAATACAACGAAGACAACTTTAAAATCGATGAATCAGCCGAAACCGGTGTACCGTCCAATTTCCCCGATGAAGCGGAAATTACTTCATTGCTAAATCAGTATGTCGTATTTATTCAACTTTATCTCCCTCGATCTAACTTTACAGCTACGATTTATTTATAGAGGAAAATCGGACGAAGCTCTAATAACCGTGTTGAAAAACGCTCCATTTTCGGTGAAAAATCGAAACCCTCAAATCAAGGTAAATATTTTCCCCCACCTCTCCCCTATCATCTCTGATCACTGACGTTTTATTCAGGAAAAAGCTCTACGATTAATGATGAAAGTAATGCTATCGATAAAATCATCGCAAATGGACGACATCATCCAGCGCTTAGACATCGAACAAATAGACACATTGATGAAATACGTATACAAAGGCTTCGAAAACCCTACCGAAGGAAGCAGCGCTCATTTATTAATATGGCACGAAAAAGCCTACGCTGTAGGCGGATTAGGAAGCATTGTTCGTGTATTAACCGATAACAAACGAGTGTAAAAGTCAGATTGCACTTCGTATTTCCATATAATTATGCATTTTTCATTTATTGTGATTTTTTATCGTATTTATGTCAATAGTTAACATGTGTTAATCGCTGCCACACGCGTTTCATTTACGAGTATATCACGTGTAATCGACGTAATTTTTTTCACGTCTGCTAGACGATTATTAGGGATTTTTACCTATTTTCATATTTATGTATTCTTTTGATATTATTAGTTATAATATTTAATTATTTTCCAGTGTAATTGTTACTATTTGTATTTACTAACCTCTTCGTGTAATTGGCGCTATTAAATAGTCAACTTGTTGTAATAAATTTGTTTAATTTTTTCTCTCTTTTTAAGATTTATTTTCGTTTGAAAACCATACGCGCATGTCTATCGAATCTCCGTGGTCCTGGCCCACGAAATCGAAGTAGCTGACATCTAATAACCACCAGTGTTGCCGGGTGTGGTAATTTTTGAAATTTTTCAATTTTGCTTGGGGAAGTTTTGCAGAAGTGCTGGTTTTTAGCCTACATTTCGAATTCCCTCGAATAAAACAATAGCAGAAATGGTAATTTACTGGTAATTATAGGTAATTTACCGGTAATTATGGGCAATTTACTGGTAATTATAGGTAATTATGGGTAATTCACTGATAATTATGGGTAATTTACTGGTAATTACAGGCAATTTACTGGTAATTATGAGTAATTTACTGGTAATTATGAGTAATTTACTGGTAATGTAAAATACATAATTACTAGTAATTTAACGTACATTTTGTAAGTGGTGACGTGATTTTTTAGTTTTTCAATGGACTCATGTTGATTTTTAAAAATTTTCTTTCTGGCAACACTGGCGATCAATGGTGTAACAACTATAAATTGTACAAGTCACATCGAAAACGACGTTTTTCACATTTGATGATAGACTAAACAATTTTTGGAAAATTATTCATAGAATAAATATTGTAGAAAATGGAAATCCCAATCGAATGCGACATTTGCCATAATTCCACGCTTATTTTTCATCGCAGAAGCGACAAGCAAATAAAACTCTCAACCAACGTACCCACATTATATATTTAAACAATAAATTAAATTAATGGAAATAAATACGTATTACGCATACAATTTCAAATTTAAATAACCAAAACCCGAGGGATAAGTAATACTCTTAAACAATACAATTACGGTATAATGGTGCATCTAAAAATAAAAATATACATAATGGGAAATGGGAAAGGAGAAACTGACTCCAAAAAATCGATCTACCTTAATGGTGTACGTAGGAAATTCCGTTGAATAATTAACCTGTTCGCACATTCCAGCCGATCTCTTCTATAATCTAACCACACTATATCACAAGATATTACCACAGTCTGATATGTTAAAATTGGTCCTCTTTTTCGTATGAATCTTTCCAGTAATGCCGAACAGAGTGCTATGAACTTATCGACAAACGAACAACTTATAATGATAATTTACACAAAAAATAAGCTCGCTTGCGTCTTACATCGCGGTACTATTCGTAGTGAATAAAATAAGCGTAATTACTCTTTTACTTCCGAATTAAACTCCTTCTTTAAAAAAAAATATATAAATATAGACAATACAGAAAACACACAAAACCGTATTCACGTATCTACCTTCCAGCTTCGTCTATTGTTCGACGGAAGAGCAATAAAGTACAATCGAAAATCGAGCGGTAACGATTAAAAAAAGCTCCTCGTCGAGCCACAGAGGTAACTATTCCCATTAAAAACCCAAAGTTTTCCATAGCTCAACTTTATTCCTCTTCGTCATCAGTATCAACAATGGTAGAAAATGTGTTTGAAAAAAAAAACTAGACAAAAATGTAAAAATAAAAACCTATAAAATAAAAATCCGTACAAAAAAAGCCAGTACATAACTTTGATCGTGTAATTGTTTCGAGTAAAATGATGAATTACCGAAATCGATCGTACAAAATCGAAATATCACAATTTTTTTCCGATGATAAAATTTTCCATGTTCAGGGATTCATGTCCGACTAGCGTTCCCTATTATTCAACGATACGAAGGCGCATATACACGACTAGAATAAATTTAAGAAAAATTTCCAAGATATGCGCGAATTTGGACCCTTCGGTAATGAAAAATTTACTATCCTAGCTCGTGGAATGTCTACACTATTTCGCTACGTCTTCGTTCGAACCTAAATAAAAATCTAAATAAGCCAACAATAACAAAAATTACAAAGAAATAAACAAAAGCTATAACAACGAAGCACCTTTCGACCACGATACTTTAGAGAGCAACATGCCGCCAAATCGTCGTCGTTGCCGTCTACACCGAAATTCCAAAATTAAAAGGCACCGATGAAAGGAAAAACAAACGTTATGCAACGGTCAATTATATAAACTCAACAATGCCATTATGTTAAATCACTAAAGAGGAAAACAATTAATATCACAAAGGTAAACGTATTCTGTGAGGTAGTTCGGCAAAATAACTTGCGTACTTTTCTAAAAATTACTATACGTATCATAGCTAAATTTTTTATAATCAAACAAAAAAAAACATACGTAAAAATAAATGCTAACACGATTTTTTTCATCTCTTAAAAACCACAGTAAAACAGTGAAAAAAATTTACAACAATGGTATAGGTATAAATCAGGATGGAATGTAAATGGAAAAAATTGCACCGTTGAGAACCCCTAATTATTTTTCATTAATTCGTGAATCAAAGCTATCGACAATTAATTTAAACTTTATTAACTTCGCAAGGTAAACGTCGTTCGAATGTCGGACATTTCGTATCAACTCGCAGGATAATTTCAAGTCGATTCGAAAAAACGTGCAATAGGCTTTCTTCTCGAACTACAAAATTCCGCTAAAATATAATTAAAATTCGCTATAAAAATATAAAATGACTTTAACTTAAGTAGTACGCGTGACTTGTGGTTCACCCTGTGGTTTCGATAAATCGAAACGCCCGTAAGAAAGCTTTTTCTGTCGAACATCGGTGCCCAAGATGGTAAAATGTAAACAAAATAATGAGGAGGGGGGAGATAAAACATGAAAGCTCTAGGATTTTGGGAAATAATTAAAAACATGAGTTGATAAAATGAAATAATTTTACGAAGAAAAAGTAAAAAATAAATATAAAAGAATATGAAAATTACACCTCAAAAAATTATGTAGTTTTCCAAAATATAGATTACATTTTATCAATTTTTAAAATACTTCATTATGAATTTTTCTAAAAAAAAAAACAAAAAAAACAAAAATGATGCAATAACTATTTTGGAGTGTGTGCTGGGGTCAAAAGCCATTCAAGTTTCATAATTTTTAAAATTTTAAAAAAACAATAAAAAAATTTATGATGAAATGAAAAACAAAGAAGAAAACTCTTTCATCACTCAACATGATTTTTATCCAATAAAAATTAAAATTAGTAAACATTAATCACGAAAATTCAACTATAAAAAAGTTTCGTAATTTTATGAAAGAATGAAAAAGAAAAAAACATGGAATCGCCCCTCTATAAATAGTATTATTTTAATTCGCAATAATTTTTTGAAAAAAAAAATGCTAAAAAATATTTTAGAAGCGTTTGCGCGAATGAATTAAAATTTTTCATAAAAGAAATACAACTGGTCAAATTAAATTTAAAATAAAAATAGTCAAAAAATTTTTTAGATAAAAAAATTAAACGCACATATTTTATGAAATAATTCTCGTAAAATATCTCAAAATAAATCATAAAAACACGAAGAATTTTTTAGCGTTCAATACGTTTAAAATGATAAAAAATTTTAATAAAAGGCGATTAATGATTTGAAAAAAAAATACTCTTAAAATTCCGTATATTTCATTCTTTTTTTCAAAAATAAAACATTTCTCCAATTTTTCATTATTTTCAAGAAAAAAAATTTAGTTAAATAAATTCAAACGGAGAAAAAATTAAAAATTAATTTATGGAAAAATTTAAAAAAAATAAATCACAACATAGAAAAATTTTCATTTTTGCTTCTAAAAAATTTTAACGCTTTTGAATGATGAAAAAAACTTTAAAAAATTAATAATATAAAACACTATTTAATAATTTGAAAAAAATTCCATAATCGAAATTCTATTTCCTTGGGCACAAATGGTCAAAATTTCGCGTTCCATTCAACAACATTTACCTTGACTAAAAAAAAAAAGAAAAAAAAATTTAAAAACATAATAAAACCCTATTTCAAATACTCAAATATGCTTTAGGCTTATGATAAATTCCTACGATAATCATGATTTATAGGCTAAATACATCACATCGAAGGACCGGAATAATCGCAGAATTATCATTTAATAAAATTCGCTTCTACCACAAAAATAATTTCTAAATACATTTTTAAGAATAAACCCCGAAGAAAAAAAACAACATACCTAATTTCAATTCGTGAAATCTAAATCTCTCTAGTCCGGTCCTTCAACTATCCCCTCCTCCCCTCCTACTTAGCCACGACTACAAAAAGAGAAGCTATAAAACGAATTCAACTAGTGAAAGGAAAATTGATCGAAGACAAGGGAGACAAATAACATCGGGGGAAGCTTATATAACAAAACAATAACAAGGAATGCACAAAATTCAAGACCGTGTAACCCGAATACAAAATAAACACGTTGCATTCGTCCGGACGAAAATGATGGAATACTCGAAAAAACACAACATGCGTACACAGCGTCGATTATATAAATATAAAAAATTAAAAAAAAAGGCGGGAATGGGAAAAATGGGGGCGAGGAGAACGAAATGGGAGAAAAATTAAAATGAGAACAATCTACGAGATAAAAAAGAAAACACAGTCATATAATTAAAAAGAAAAAAATAAAAAGGATAGAGGAAAAAGAAAAAAAAACGTAACCTCGAAATGGAGAAAAATGATTCCGATCGAAAGGTATAAATAGGAGAGGGAGATAGAAAAAAAAAATAATGAAAACTCAAAAATGAGAATTGACTTCATAACCAAGCTCACGCGTTACCCTTACAAATGAGAATGGTCGTCCGAGTGTTAGACGATAACGAAAGCCTTCGTCACATCCATACGTAATTTTCGGGTACAGTGTTGCCATGTACTTGCATGTGTTTATCTAGCAATTTACTCTGGATGAAGGTTTCGCCGCAGGTTACGCATTCGTACGGTTGATTGGCTTCTTTATCCAACTGATGGATGTTTTTTTCATGTCGTTCCAAATGCGACCTCCTTGTGAATACTTTTCCACATAGCTGACACTTGAACGTTTGTTCTTGCGGCGTCGCGACGGTAGCGGCGTCCATTAGTGAGTTGCCATTTTCATCGCCTGATTTAGCTTGCGGTACGATCGGCGGTTGTGGCTGTTGTTGCGGTTTACGCCGCGACGACGGAGGCAGTTGCATGCTGTGGATTCGTTTCATGTGTCGCAATAGGTGACTACGACGCGAGAAATTCTTAAAACAAACGTTACAAAATGTATTACTCTTGGTAATGTCAACAACCGGAGGCGTAACGTTCGACGCGTTCGTGTTCATTTCCAGCACCGGTATCGGTGGCAAAGGCTCGTCGGCGTCGTCTTCCATCTCGACGTCCTCGTCGCCTCCGCCGTACTGCACGTTGTCGTCGTGTTCCACGTCGTTTTCGCCGGAGCCGGCGTTTTGCGTAGCGTCAAATAAATGATTCATAGGCGTCTCCGTATCAGCGCTGGCGCTCACTTCGCTTAACGTGATCTCCGGAAGGATCGGAGTAGTGGGAAAAATCGACACTTCTTGGAACGAATCCTCTTTTGAATTAGCCCCGCCCGCGAATAACCTAGCGCCCAAGTTGGATAAAGCGCTGTTGGTGAAGTCGCGCTGATGTATGAGCTGATGACGTTTCAGATGTTCCCGTCTAGTGAACGTTTTCGTGCAGACATTACACGTAAAAGGTTTCGGTTCGGCTTCACCCTCCGGCGGATCTAGATCGTGAGCTCGTTTACGATGCCGTATCAGGTGCTCTTTACGTACGAATCCTTGAGAGCATACATCACAGCCAAATGGACGCAATACGCTATCAACAGGCACGGCGCAAGCGGGATTGCAGAGTTGATGCCGCGTCAGATGCTCCTTCCTGACGAATTGCTTGCTGCAGACGTTACAAGCGTAAGGTCTAAAGCTGCCGTGAGATAGTAGATGCCGACTTAGGTGTTCTTTGCGATTAAAGCCTTTGTTGCAGAGACGACAAACGAAGGGTTTTATGTCCTCGTGAGTGCTTTGATGACGTTTCCACGAGCTACGACGCGGGAACACTTTGCCGCAGGTTACGCAGTCGTACAGTTTGGATTTTTCCTCCGCGAAATCGTCTCGTCTTTTGCCTTGATCGAATTCGAAACATTCGCCGCAAAGGGAACACGGAAAGGCTCCTTTGTTTATGATGTAACGACGATGCGTCACCGTGACTACGCGTTCTTTATCGCCGTTTGTACCGTCTGCGAAATTATTTCGTTAGATATGATTCTACGACGAGAAGAATACGCAGAATTACCTGATGAACAAATATTCTCTTTTTCGGTGACAGATTTCTCATAAACGTCCCACATTGGCGGTAAAACTTCACGTCGGAGGCGTTGCGATTCCATGACGTCTTTATCTTTAATATCATTCTCTCCGCTTTTCGAATTACTAAACTCGATTAAGTAATCAGCTAAAATACTCGACGTGGCTCCTCGACTTGAACTGAAATGAAAAAAATATTAGATTTGAAAATATCTCAGCGAGAAATAATTAATATGTACCATACCTAACATCCTTGACAGGATCTAAATTAAAAGTTTCCTCTTTCATGAGTACATAATCATCAGGTGATGGTTCAGCTAGTTCGGGTAATGAGGCGGCTCGATTTATCGATGATTTATCAACGTTCGCGTTCGTCATCGAAGTATCACCTTCTAAAAAAAAGCAAACGTAGAATGGCGAAAATTTACAATACTATCACATTTATACCTTTGTCTTCATCCAGTTCTTCATCATCTTCGTCTTCGCTCATACCAACGTTTTCGCTAGGAGGTGACATTTCCACATCGGATATATTATTTTCCGATGCTTCTTTCTTGACTTTATCCGGTTTAGATTTATCATCATTCGAAGTCTATAAAGAAAATTAATTAAGCGATTCGATAAACATTTGTAAACATATGATAAGACTTACTTCGTCTGGAGGGCTTTCTTTAATCTTGTCTTCGTCGAGTTTCGGTTTATCAGTAACATTATCAGTATCATCTTTACTTTCAGATTTCTAACGAAATAGATTTATTAGAGTTGAAAATCTGATGTTGAATTAACCCAAAATATACTTACCACTGATTCTTCCGAAGTCGACGAATTACAATTTTTAATACATTTCAATAAAACCACCTCAGTCTGTAAGCAAGATTCACGGTAACAGTAAAATTCCTCTAATTTCGAAACGCAACTTTTACATATGGATTTAGGTAAATCGTCATTTTGCTCGACCTGTAAAAAATGTTTCCAGATGGTTTAAAAAATAAATACGTGAAATTACATCTGCTCCAAATGTTTGAACACGATCAAAACACTAGTTAAAAATTTACATCTGTACACAAACACATATGATAAAACACCTATACTCTTAAGATTAATGACATGTCAACCTGATACCCCTTATCGCATACCGATGACAAGCGACATTAAAATCGAAATATGGTTCTATGACACATTACATCAATCAAATATAATAAGCTTACTTTGATTTGCAAACACACTGCGATTTTTTTGAGAATTTGCGTGTTTCCTTCGAATATTTCATAAGCTCCGTTTACCAATGAAGACATACATAACCGACAAAGAAAGTTGAACTTTCCAACCGATGCGTCAGTCATAATTGAACGGCATTAAAATAGAAAAAAAAAAGTTTAAAATACAGCGAAAAGCTAAACTTAAATTAATGTAATCAAACTACATCACGAAAATGGGCGTTTTAAAAGAAGGTGCAACGTAAACAAATAAACTCAAGCAAGCGCCATGTTTAAAATTGGGTAAGTAATGAGCGCCTCGTGGGGGGAACGTTCCAGTTGAACAAGTTTTTGCGGGACTTTCTTACCTGGACCTGGGCACCGAATGTACCAAAATGTCACAGCGCCACAGCGGCGTGGAAAAGTTGTAGGTTTTTCTTGGAGGTTTCGATTCTTTTTATTCGTTTCGGCTACATTGTGATTCTGATGGTGTTCGTTATATCGATAAAAGAGCGTTTTCGAGATTTTCGTTCAATTCGTCGTAATTTTCGCGGAATTTTTAAATTAATTATAATTTTCGTAAGAATTCATCAGTTTAAATTCAAATAATTAAATTTTAAATCCAAAAAATTGTATTTATACGAAAAAAACGTAATTTTCAATACGCATACAAATATAATAAATCGATACCACGTAAAAAATAATTCCACAGAAAAACACCTTAATTATCAAGTTTTTCAGGCAAATTAAAGGCGTTAATTCGTAGAACGTATTTCACAGATAAATACGATTTTTCATTTCACTTCATGAACCTACCTGCGCGCATACCTGTCTGACGTACTTTACCGTTACTGTTGTTATTATTTGTTGTTTTATCGAAAACTGAAAACAAGTAATTTAAACAAGTGTTAGAGGTGTTGATAATATATATTTCGGACGAATTTTTCGATAAATATTCGTACCTATGTAGTATCTTTATGAAATAACGTAAACGCGAATTCGGGAGTGCCACTAACCGCCATATTTCACGGTTAAAATGCTTAGTTTAAGCAACACAGACACGAACAATTGTGTTATCTACCTGGAAAATTATTTAGATTGTGTTGAAAATCTGCCGGATGATTTGCAAAGGCATTTAACTCGCATGAGAGAATTAGACGTATCCTTTCAAAGTAAGTATTCCGTTGTCGTTTCGTTTCTACGATACACCATCCTGTGAGATGATATGACGTTGAACCAAGTATTCGTTATTTTTGACGTATCGTTTTATTATTTCAATGTCACGTAGCATTTTTAACTTCTTCGATATATCCTCGTTGGTTAACTCATCGATACGGTTTATAGGTTTCATGAGAGATATAGAATCATTGGCAACTCAATACAATGAAGCCATCAACGAAGGTAAAATGGAGGATACGTGTCGTTTGTTACGAAAAGCGCAATCTTTTCTAATATCCGCTCAGGAATTAGGCGACGAGAAGTTACAAATAGTTCAACAATTACAAGATTTAATCGAAAGCAGAACGAGATCGTTGGATAATGATTATAAAAATATAGGTAAGGCATTGCATCATTCGTTGAATTCGTTCGCGTGGCTAATAATTTCATATTTATTTAGATAACGGTTCACGAGAACGCGACACTGTAGCTTCGGCTAGTTCGACATCGGTTAGCTCCTCGAGTTCAGCGGTAAATAACGCTTTGACAGAAGTATCGTATAAAGAGCCGGTTAGCGTGACGTCCGTATCTTCCAGCAACGGTAACAGCGAGCAAAGACAAAGTAAACGAGTACGACGTGGTAGGACGGAAAACGACGCTAGTTCTAGTAACCCAGACCGCGATAGTTCGAATCAGCAACAAAACCAACACCATCATCATCATCATTACGAACACGGCGGCAGTATACCGATGCCGAGGGCTACCGCTACCTTAATGGTGAATCAGAAAAAACATAGCGCTAATAATACCATCGCTAATAATAAAAAGAAGAAGAGGAAGACTAAACAAAGCGGTGGGCGGATATCGCAAAAGGAAGATGATTCGAGAAATAATAAAAATATAGATGACGATGATGATGTGTCCATCGATCCCGATGAACCAACGTATTGTTTATGTGATCAAATATCATACGGAGAGATGATATGTTGCGATAATGACCTCTGCCCTATCGAATGGTTCCATTTTTCATGTGTTTCTTTATCCAACAAACCCAAGGGTAAATGGTTCTGTCCGAAGTGTCGAGGAGATAGGCCGAATGTGATGAAACCTAAAGCCCAATTCCTCAAAGAATTGGAACGATATAATCGCGAAAAAGAAGAAAAAGCGCGTTCTTATTAGTTTGGATTTGTGATTCATTTTTTTTGCGTCGGGGATGACCACTTTCATTTGTATTTGGTTTTGACTATAGGAGTTCTCGTAATAACATCATCGACTCGGTTATGTTGTTATAATGTATTTGGATACATTTTCAAATTCACATATCAAGAGCTTAAAAATATTGAAAATATCATTTTTTTTAGATCATAAAAACCTTAACTAAATTTACATCTCCATGTATTCGTTATCGTCGAGGAAACGCGTTAAAGATGTGGAAATTTTAAATGCTGATCAACGTTATAGACTAGAGCTGCACGAATCTAAAAAAAAAGTTCAGCCTAAAATGCCAATGCGTTCCTGATTTTCATCCTACGATCGCAGAGTTACATAAGCGTTGTATTCTCCCGGTGAAGGGGTAACTCCATCTACGCCGTTTGTATGCGGAGGTCCTTCGTTCGAAGGAACGCTAAAGTTGTACTTTTGAAGTAACGATGCTGTGAATAGGAATATATTAGAACGAGCTAATGTTTGTCCCATACATCTGTGTTTTCCTGTAAAATGTCGACAATGTAAACGCCGGTTTTGTTATGTTCAATTTTAAAGTCTCCGAGAAGTACTTCTCAGTTATGTTTTTATATTTAAAAAAATTTTATATTTTCTTTTGCGTAAAATGTGTATTATATGGAAATAAATTAATTTATCGGATTGTCATTTTACCGTAGCCGAATGGTAGATAATTATCGGGCACGTGGACTTTGCCTTCGGCGTCAATGAATCTTTCAGGGCGGAATACTTCAGGATCGTCCCAGAATCTCTTCTCCATCAGGACGCCGTTGAAATTGGCGATTACCATTGTATCCTGAGGAAATTCCCGACATGTTATCGATTTAAATACCAAAAGGTATAAGAAATTAACCAACCTTTGGAATATGATAACCTTGCAATGTGGTATCGCGAAGAGCTCTATGCGGGATACTAAATGTTCGACCCATGAATACTCGCACTGATTCTAATACAATAGATTCCACATATGGCATACTGAAACAAGCAATTATTAGACTCGTTTCAAATACATGTACAAGTGATAATGAAGATATACTTTGGTCGGTCATTCAAAGTCGGCATTCTTTCGCGACCTACAACTCGATCAATTTCTTCTTGAGCTTTGCGTTGCACTTCGGGGTAAAGTAACATGTATAAGAAGCCGAATCCCAGGGATTTACTGGTAGTTTCTGAACCAGCCATGAACATGTCCATGCAAATTGCCAAAAGTTGTGATTCTGTGATAAAAAAAAAAAAAAAAACAGAATCAATGTTAACAATAAATTTTAAGAATTATCGTGTTTTTTCCACCCTAAGACAACACACCGGAAAAACTATTTCCTTTATTTTTCGAATCCAGCATTTGTAAATAAACATCCATCAAATCACGTGGAGAATCATGTTGAAAAGTATCTTTATGATTGTCAAGTTCAGCCTAGACAATGAAAGAACAAGGTAATTTATGCAAAACGACATCGTTATTCGTAACTAGCTTACTTTCAAGAATTTCCAAACTTTTTCATGAATAGAAACAAACTGCTTATAACCAGATTTTTCGGGGGCAACATAACGTAAAAATGGAAACTGGCTGAAAAGCGCACCGACCATATCAATACTAGCGAAAAGCTCGGTCAACAGTGACTGCAAACTTTTCAATTCTCCGTCATCGGGACTATATCTGATACTGGCTAACATCGACCATAAGGTATTCAGTACATAAACGCTGAATGCGTCTCTCATCGCAACAACAACTCCGCCATTTCTGTCACTTTCGAGTTTCATCTTTTGATCGAACATTTCCACCAAAGATGCAGCCTCCGTTTGAACCAAATCGGACATGGTTTTTTTACCGAAACCGAACTCCCGTAAATGACGCATAACGAATCGTCGCTGTTCTTGCCAAAATTCTTCGTCCGTTAGTAAAAGTCCTGCAAAACATGTGTGAATATTTCGCACGAAAATACACGTTACACAAGTAGTGTATACGTGCATATCGAGATAATTAAAAAGTGAAACCTCTTCGTGTTCCCCATGTTCTAGTTTCGTAGAACGGTCCCTGTGGTCGTCCGTCTAGTTCTTCCTTCGTAAGCATTTCTTTGATCGCTTCGTATCCGAAACATACAACTTGTTTGTCTTTGCCTACACGTAGGCCGACGATTGGTCCGTACTGGCGAGCTAATTCGGCGGTAGCACGGTAAAGGTAACCGGTTTGGTCGCGGAGTTTTTTCACCGTCAACATACTGCCTATTATTGGAAGCCATTCTGGACCTTTGAATTGAATTTCAATAGGGAATTGATTAGAAAAGATGGTCGTTGAAGTGCTGGTAACATAAGTGTTTCAGTAGTTTTCAATAAGCAAATGAAAAAAACTGAGAAACAATCATTGTGAAAATCAAAAAGATATCACAAGATTACTCGTTTTCAGAACTTGCATAAGTACTGAAATTTGGCAACGTTGTTTCTTTCAAATTTGCAAAACGCCACCATTATCATACTTTGTAGTTTCAATTTCGATCAGAATACTTACCTAACACATTTTCAAGCTTATCACAGTCATTACGTTCTTTTAATATATTCCCCAGATTTCAAATTATCATAGGAGATGCATTTTTTAATCGAAAATTACTTTAGCCATGAACTCGTTTGAACTTCGAAGGACATTCTTATTTCTTACCTGGAGGATAATTCTTCGGCTTCCTCGTATCCAAATAAGCCAGCAAAATCAAAATAAACACGAAGAATATCGCAGCAAACCACATTTTCAATGTTTAATTGCTCTGAATTTCTTTGAATTTTATTCGCGCATGAAACCAATGAAATGAACTAAATTGTAACAAAAAAATTAATTGTAATCGGTTGCAAATAATAAAAAAATAATCAAAAATACAATCAGATGCAGCAGGAAAGAAAAATTCCAAACAGCTGCGTAGATGTAGATAAATGTGTAATTAAAGAAATATTTTGGCGTTTGAAAAGTTCATACAAAGTTAAATTTCAATGAAAGTTCAACTCTCCTCAACTTCTGCTAGAAAATCGCAACGGTAAATAATATAAATTCCGAAAAATTGATTCTATATTTAAATTCAAAAAATTAATTAAATCTGTAAAATAAACCGTTGGAATCAAAGTTGAAAAAAATTCCAACGAAAATCCAACCCTACTAACTTTTGCTAAAAATTGCCAGCAAAACGGAAATTTTCAAAAAATCGATTCCACATCGAAATTGGAAAAAAATCAATTAAACGTATAAAAAACCCGCTAGTATTTCCACAAACACGCGATGTCCAGAGAAAGTGAAAGCAGACGGGAGGACTAGTTTTATAATCCGGATTCTTCTTCCGTTTATTCCCCTTTTCTCTCATCCGAACTAACGTAATCGCCGAGATGTTTACAGTCAAATATTGAGAATATATCTCGCTTTATTACTTGCATATCCTCTTTTCTTCGATTACGCAACGAGTACTATTTTCTTATGTTTTATACGTTTTGTTACGCAATTCGGTGCACCTAGAACCAGTTCGCGTTTCCTAGGCTGGATTCCGATCGAGTTCATAATTTTGGGCGCGTGTTACAGAAATGTATCTTTGGAGTGCATATCACATCTCGGTGATTTGGAAAAAGTGCATACGAGTGATAATCACGTAATCGTATGATTAGTTATGTAACGTCGAAAATTATCGTCACGTTTTCAATTAGGTAAAAGCAACTTTGTAATGCATTTTACATATTACGTGCATACGAGTACGTGAACTCGATCATATGTTACTAATTAATATTCCGTACACCGGATTAGCGATTAAGGTGTCATCTTATAGGATATGCCAAAAATTACTTTACGTGGATAATTATTATTTATTACAATGTATAAGTAAGATAATTTATTCGCAATATATTTTTGCAATTTTTATGATTGGAAGATTCTTTGGCAATTCTTGACAACTTTTCACAGAAACAAGAAATTAAACAAAAAGCTAAATGTATCACCATATTGAATAATTTTTTAAAATTGATTTTAAAATTCTACAACCGATGTCGATTTTAAGTAAAAAATTAAATAAATCATTAAACAAAAAAAAGAAGAAAAATTTGTATACATTGAAAATATCTCAAATAAAAAATTTTAATTCAGTTACTTAATTAAAAAATCACACCAATTTCAAAATTTTAAAACAAATGAAAAATAAATTTAGTTCAAAAAAAATAATTCCATATCGAAGACGTTAATAAAAATTAAAAAATTTACCTGTCCGCCGAAGAGCACTAAATCACTAACACGCAACACTATCGGAAGCTAGATCATCGTTTAATCAATGAAGCACTGCAACTGAAGTACGATTCTCTCGCGTGATACCCCTTTTGAAGCAATTTCATTTTTTCCAACGTCCATCCCAACCACTTCGATGATTTAATTTGTTTCAACTTTCACCCGCGTACACCGTCCGTCCAAAAACAGAATACAACCGTGTGATTTTTGTCATTCATATTGCATCTTGTTCAATTCAGGTGGAAATTATGTTGAAAATTAACTCCCTCTTGGGTCTCTCACTCTCTTCCTAATACGTAATTTCAATTCGTATCGCGAATTTGTTCTGTTTCAAAAGGAAGTTATCGTTTGCTAAATTTTATAACTGGTTCTATGAACGTGTTTTTAGTGGAAGCAAACAAATGATTTCGATGATTTAGATATGCCAAATTGCACTTAATGGCGTTTGCTATGCTTAGTTTATATAATTTCGAAGAATTAAATATCTTTGAGCATCAAGTCTACGTGATAACGACAGCGTACTCATGTTCAATCCTTGTACGTAATTTTTGAGAACAATAAAAAGATATGCATACAATTTCAATACTTTGGTGCTTTGAATTGTTAATTTCCACTAATTAACGAATATGAAATCAATATAGGTATTGTGCATAACGCTTCATCATTAGTACCTGGAAATAATTTTCTAGTGATAACGAATACGTCATTTGACGTAAATGTAACATTTTCCAATATACAGTAAAGTTGCAGGAAAAATGATTCCATATTTTCAAGAATTCAACACTATCACTAATCTCAACGTATATTTCCGTTGATTGCTCATTTCAACTATCAAATTCTTTCGAACGTTTTCGTTCTCTAATCAGAATTGGGATTTTCAGAATAGAACAATAAAACGAACACAAAACAATCAACATGATAAACAAATAATTTATTAACGTAAAATTATTCGGACTTCTTTGCTCTTCCTTTTTTGGCAATTATAGCGGATCTTTTTTGCGATTCCAAAATAGCGCTGGCTTTTCTCAAAGCAACCTAGAAAACGAACCAGATTAATAAAGTTATATCTAAGCATTTACCAATGAATTACGCAGACACGTAGAGCATACTTGAGTTAAATCTTTACGGTATTTGCCTCCATCCAAGTAACGTCTGAGCTTGTACAGTGATCGACGGGGTCCAGCTGACATGGTTACCGAAATGTTAGATTTGCCGGGTTTATTCTAAGAAAAAAATACAACAATGTATTTTGCTTGCTCATCAGCGAAAAAATTATACATATATATGGCTAAATTCAGTGGTGGGTGGTGATATACATTGTCATCATAGAATGACAGATATAAATGATTTGTTTGTCATCATGTTTAAGTTCTAACTAACTAGATGAAGTAATTATAACGAGGTATTAAGAACCATTGAGAAAAATTTTTCAACTCGTCGCAATCGAACATCAGGGGGTGTGTCAAGTGGTGTGGTTCCTCATACAGACAACCAAGTATCATCATTGCAAGACAGGAGGTCGCCTTTTCATCACACGTCGATTGCCGAGCAATTAGAAACAAATTACAAATAAACCTTTAAAGCTAACAAAGTAAAATCACTGCAAGACAGATTCGATAGTTTTTTACCTTCATCAAAGGATTATCATTAAATGAATTCAAACACGATTCAGAGGTGAGTGGTGATATACATAGTCATCACTGAGGCAACAGAAAGTGCTATGGTTTTCATCATTTCAAAGATTATACAAAGCATGCAAATTAGGTTCTATCAGTGGTGGGTGGTGATATCGGTAGTCATCAATAAATTACAGAAATTGAAAATTCTTAGCTATCATCACGAGAACATGTTCATGCAAATATTTCAGTATTTCAATATAATCATCCACAAAATATATTCGGAGTTGGTGGAGATAATCATCATAATTACAATCAAGCGAAAATAACTACAATAAACTAGTACAAATAATAATCTAAGTGATCAGATTATACAATTATCCATCAGTACTTCAGCGATCTTGGTGATAGTATTAAGAATAATCATCATGTCACGGTACGAAAAATAATGTATAGATACCTGTTGTTTAGCTCTTTTCGTAGTGACAACGAAACCTTTGCCGTCTTTAGCAGCTCGAACATCGACGGTTTTTGGTTGAACAAGACCGTTATACCGGAAAGACGCTACATTTTTCAAGTTACCTGGTTCCTAAAAATAACCTGATATTAATACTATTAGGAATTCCTCGAAGGAAATTAGGTAACTAAAGAACTCACAGTGCTGAAGGGTTTCTTGATGTCACGTTTTTTCAACAAATACGCATTGTTGTTGCGGGTAATCATCCAGTATAAATCCGCCGACATGGTTCTGTAAATATTCAGTAAACATATGAAACGAGCGAAATAATTAATAAGTTAGGGGTAAAACGTAATAGAAAGAGGCAGAGGATTTGAAATCGCCACGTGATCCGAAAACACTCGGTCAAGTGGGATTGAAAGAGATTGTCGTAGATATAAAAGAAGCACATTTGAATGGAAGTTATATTTAATAATGATAATTGAAATTAAAATGAATCAGTAATAATGTCTTACCTTTAATTTTTATAAAATAACGTGGAGACGCTCCTCCGGTCGCATCAAACAACACACTTTTCTAGAATACAACAAAAAAAAAAATGAATGAAAGAAAAAGAAATGAAACCATCGTTTATTTTTTAAAAGCCCGGATTTCATTCAACGATGACTGAGGAGATGAAATTCACTAGTTTCTATTTTTGAACATAGGAGCGCTATAAACAAAGTACACCAATTATCTAATTTCAATAATTCCAAAAAGTTCTCAATGATGGGTAAAATTTACATCTCAGTTCGTAATCTCGTAAATCACAATTTACTTGCAAAACTCGCAGAAATTTTTTCAAATTTTACAAACGATAAATGATAATTTACGTTTTATAAGCCTTGAAAATTTATAAAAAAATGATTACTTTGATTTTTCCATTGATCACGGTATATATCTATCAATCATTTTCTTCTTTTGAATTTATCTACATCAGATAAAAAAAATCCGAGTTGAAAATTTTTCAAGAGTTTTAAATAAATGAACCGTTGCAATAAATTAATAATTGAAACTCAGACTCAACTAAGAAGTCATCTCTTTCGTGAATTTTAATTTTCTGAGGCAGTTTTTGTTCCATTAAGTACCATTGTAAATATGAAAAATTTAGCTGCGCGGTATTTAACTTATACTTTTTTTGATTTTAATTTCTTTACTGTGATTTATTGCTTGGGAGAATTTTCTTCTTCGTTAGAAGATTTTCTTTGGTAAGCGAATGAACCTAGTACACGACTATGTAGCCTAGATAAAATTCTACCGATGTACGGAAAAATTGTTCTTATGTTTCGTGCACCCGCAGGAATAATGTCCTAATTTACGTTTGTATTTTCCCTATTTTCATTTTAGAGACCCATATGAAAATATGAATAGAGATTAGGTGTGCATAAAAAATTAACAATCCAAATTCGCAAACTCTGAAAAAAATCGTACTTTCAAAAGTCGTTAATCTCATCAGTCATCGCATATTTGTTTTCATGTATACTTGTTATTGATTTTTTTTCTCAAAATATCTTAACACAATTTGTGTAAAACATAATTTTTTCTATCAAGAATAAAAATCATTTAAAATTTGTCATATTTCAATTTCAATTACATTTTTCCAACCACTGAGTGTTTACGAAATTCAACAAATTTTTTATATTTTTCATGCTTGGTACTACAGTATCACTTCAATCAGTTGAATTTTGATACGTCAGTTGAAAGTCTTCTAACGCCGACATCGTCAGAATTAGTTTTTCGAATTTTTTTTCTTTCTGATTAGCATAAATTAAATTGTAAAATGTTCATGATACATATTCAGGGATCCAGATCGACCCTTGAGACTGTTCAATGCTGTTCAACAAAAATTAAACACAACTCTTGAGCCAGAACATTTGGTAAGATTTTCTCATCATTTAACTGATAATTAGTATAGAATCTTCATAGCGGTTTTTTGCCGCGATCACTTGACCCGTTTTCTTTTCTATCTCTGAAAATTTCCGCTACTCAGGATTAATGGTCAAATTGTAAATATGATTTTGATTACAGAGCTGAAGTGTTATTGATTCGACTCATCTTAAATCGTATAAACATGCCGGAATTACATTCACAGAATTTTATACTGGGTTATGATTATTTAATCCTTCTGTTTTCAATTCTTATAAGATGGTGCATCGCTTTACATTCCTATTCTGGTGAAAAAACACCGCCAATGTTCGGTGACTATGAAGCTCAACGTCATTGGATGGAAATAACGTACAATTTACCATTGAAAGAATGGTACAGAAATACTGACAATAATAATTTAACGTATTGGGGACTGGATTACCCGCCTCTGACGGCATATCATAGTTATGTTTACGGATTAGCAGCATCGTATTTTGTGCCTGCTTCGGTTGAATTGCACTCATCAAGAGGATACGAAAGTTACGATCATAAATTATTTATGAGATACTCTGTTCTTTTCGCCGATTTGTTAGTTTACATACCGGCTATATATTGGTATTTCGTTACTTATCGTAAATTCAACGAATTGTTCTCATCGTCTCTTTATGTGTTTTTAAGTTTGTTGTATCCCGGTTTGATACTCATAGATTATGGTCATTTTCAGTATAATTGTGTATCTTTGGGTTTATTTGTGGTCGCTGTCACTGCTACTATGGCACAAAAATCGAAGACTGCAGCAATCCTGTTTTGTATGGCTGTTAATTACAAACAAATGGAGTTGTATCACTCGTTGCCATTTTTTTTCTATTTTTTGGGAAGGTTTTTCTTGCTATGGAGAAAACAGTCGTTATTTACCGGATTGAAATTCATCATACCTGTTGCGATCGTGGTGATTACAGTATTTGGTATTATTTGGTTTCCGTTTATGTTCTCTGTCTCTGATATTCAGCAAGTTCTACATAGAGTATTTCCTGTATATCGAGGTATTTACGAAGACAAAGTATCTTCATTTTGGTGCATGTTTAATATTATTTATAAACTTAATCGAATCGATAACGAAACCATGTTAAGGATTTGTTTTTTCGTTACACTTGTTTCGATACTTCCTTCTGTGATCAATTTAATCATATATCCGACTTTCGAAAAATTCAAATTATCTTTAATTATTAATTCCTTATGTTTTTTCTTATTTTCGTATCATGTGCATGAAAAAAGTATTTTACTGGTAGCCATTCCGGTATTATTAAATTTCCCCAAATATCCTGTACTTTCGTATTGGTTCCTTTTCATTTCTACTTTCAGCATGTTACCTTTAATTATTAAGGATGGATTATTTTTACCATTTTTAGCACTATTTATTCTGTATCATTTATGTTATATTTCGATTCTTCAATATCCAATCGTACCACAGGGTTTTACTTTGACCAATTCGAATTTGAAAATAGGAGCTGTATCGATTTCCTTTGTGTCTTGTATAGTTTTGTCATTTTTATGTCGATTTTGTCCGGCTCCCGAACGGTATCCTTATTTGTGGCCTTTGTTGATATCGTTTTATAGTTTTTTGCATTTTTCGTGTTTTCTTTTGTATTATTATTATCAACAATGTGGACATTGGCTGACAAAGAAGAAATTATCGTAAGCGTTTTGAGGTAGAAAAGAAAGCGTGTATTCTTTGTGATTATAGATTAATTTTTGTATATATTTATGTATTTATTTTCGTATCTGAGAAATAAATTTTTTTGAAGTTTTGAAAATGTATTTTATGAATAGAATCGTGAGTTGGTATTCTTCGAAAATTATTACATTTATTTTACCAAAATATGCGGTGATCATATGGAAAAAAGGTGGTTCGAATTAATGCACTGCCTGTGCAATCTCAATGAGGAACTGTCATTGAAAGAATAACTTAATGTAGAAAAAATTCGATACTTTTTTAGGAATTATAAATATATAGTTTATGAAAATATTAATTCCTTGCATAATTTTATTTTATAGGAAATTATTGATAATTCGAGCTTGGAATGCGGGGCTAAATTTGAAGTTATAATCGTTTCAAAGAAATTCGAAGGACTTGGTCTTCTTGAACAGCATATGTAAGTAATGAATACATCTTTTTGAATAAAGTTATCCATTTATCATTTTGATTGTTCGGCATTTCCAGGTTAGTTAACGATGTCGTTAAAGAAGAGATGCCGTACATTCATGCATTTGGACTGAATACTTATACTCCTGAGGAGTACAAGAAACAAATAGCTTCAACAAATACTACACAAATTGCAACATTGAAGCACTTATAAGTTTTTGATGTTTTGTGAAGACAGTTTTTCATTTATTAAATTATATTAAACTGAGGTTTCACTTTTACTTGTAGTTCCTTGTTAATTAATTATTCACAAAATGCTTATTTCGAAAAGTTTGGGCTTATGATCTACTCACATATAACATCACACAAAAGCACATGCACATCAGCATTTTAGTGTATAAATGTTTCTATGAGGGAGTATGATTTTCATTGTTTTTTTACAGGATAGTTCTCAATTTGATTTTAATGACCATCAAATACAAAAAGGTTAATTAATGTAAGAAAATGCCGAAAATGAAAGGTTTTAGTCAGAATCGGTTGAAAGTAGGTACCTATTTATCTGAATAAATATGTACTGTAAGTACAATAGTAGGTACCTGAAAATGAAATAATTATATGTATATGCATCATGTATAAGTTGTTTTGCTCAAATTGCTTTTTCTAAATAATTTAAAAAAATGTATTTTTTCAAATCAGAGTCAAAATTCACTCAAAAATTTTATCAATTTTTAATTTCGATGCGACGTCGCCAAAAAAAATGTAAACACTACACAATTCTTATCAATACACGAAAAATTGTACTGATAATGTCACTTGTGTTTCCAAGTTGAAACTTCCCTCATTTCGCAATAAAAATGTAATACTTATTTATTTAGAAATGATTTTTAGTAAAATCTAATTATTCAAAAACTCAATTAACATATTTTGAATTCAACAGGAGTTCTCAGTATGGAGAATTGATCGCAAGCGTTCGGCATAAATTGACCAGCAAACTTGAACCTGAACATTTGGTAAGAACTCATTATTTTTCTCTTGTATTTTTTGAAATATTCAATGGTACCGTTTCGATAGCAATACTCATAAATTAAGACAGTGAACCTTGGAAATGGAAACGAAAAAGGTTATTTTTTCATCAAATGTGAAAAAACTCTCCAATCTCAAATTTGTAAAATCAATTAAAATCTTTTACACAATCGAATAGCATTCCCATCTGTCGTTTGGCGTTTTCATTTTTCAGAGTCCTGTTTGTACTTTTATTTGAATAACAAAAATTATCTTTAATTCAGGGGTTCTCCGGATACTTATATTGAACTTCGATCATGAATTCTTAATTATAAAAAAAAATCATTACGAACGCACGTTTTCAAAGTATCACTAAATGCGATAACCCGAGTTATTCACATTTTCAAAATTCATCGCCAAAGATATCTTGCCTCTTGCGTTAACTTTCATACACTTTTCAGTGGACTATTGTCAACGAACACGTGAAAGTATTTTTAACCGGTTTTACCTCCTAATTTTACCGTAATGAATTTATGTATTAGTATTCGAACGCGATGTACTCAGTGACGAAGCTACGTTGCGGTTACATTTTCTCACTATTATATTTTTAAATTATTCTCGTACGTGACTGCAAAATTTGTTTAGGAAATAATAGACGACTCGAGTATCGGATGTGGTGCTAAGTTTGAAGCGATTATTGTATCAAAGAAATTTGAAGGACTTAGTCTTCTGAAACAACAAAGGTAAAATCTTTATTATTAAATTTACCAATATTATTTTCAACTTGATCTACGTTTACAGATTAGTCAACGATGCAATCGCTGAAGAGATGAAAGATATACACGCGTTTTCCATGAAAACCTTCACTCCCGCTGATTATAAAAACTATTCGGCGTCAACGAGCTAAATAATCGCGATAGGTTACTTTTTCCATATTTATTTTCTATCGAATAAATTCTATAACGCGTAGAAAAATGTCTGGTTTTTTGAAATTCTCGGTTAGTGCGCCCGGTAAAGTGATTTTATTCGGTGAGCATAGCGTTCTATACGCCGAACCTGCTTTAGCTACTGCTATCGATAAACGAACAACATTAAAATTCGAATTAATCGGTAAAGATGTTGTATTAAATTTAAAAAATTTAGATCTCTATTTAGAAATTCCTCTCGCCAAATTGAACATTATACTTGAAAATGTCGCTTTGTATAAATTCAACGGTGATTATCCATCTGATGAATGTAATAGATCGATTGTTTCTTCGATTCAAGAAAATATTACCAACTTGAACGGATACGAGTCTTTCAACACAGCTCAGCGAGTTTCCCTGCAGTGTATTTTTTATTTACTGTTTTTTTTGTTATACGTCGAAAAGAAAGAAATCGTTCCGTTTAGAATAGAAATAATATCGGAATTAGTTACCGGAGCGGGAACCGGTAGCTCGGCTTCGTTTTCCGTTTGTTTAGCCGCCGCCTTGTACAGATATCGTGAGTTTATTTCTGATAAGAAGTCCGATTTTGAGACGTTGAACGAATTCACTAATGAGGTAATTATTCCAGTTTATTTCAATTAACCTTGCCAATTACCGATGAGAAAATTTTAACTTATAGCAAAAGTCAATCATTAATAAATGGGCATTCACGTGTGAACAAATAATTCATGGGAAAGCTTCGGGTGTCGATAATTTCATATGCACTCATGGCTCAATGGCAAATATCACCTTTGACGACGAACCAAAGGGAAATGTTAAAGCGAATTTCAAATTATTACAAAATACAGCTAATTTAAGAATTCTATTAGTTAATTCGGGTACATATTTTGAAGTTTTTTGAAATTTTCCCTGTTCTGCAGTGAATTTATATCGATGTTTTTACAGGCGTTAAAAGAAATACCGCTATGATGGTGAAAAAAGTTGCTGAATTAAACGAAAGGAATCCAATTATCACGAAAATCATATTCAAGGCAATTGGCGAAATAACCAAAACTGCCACTCAACTTTTGAAAGATCTGAAAATCGTTGAAAATGATAAAAGCGACGAATATTCTGAACTATTCGCCAAATTGGAGGTCTTTATTTTACAAAATTGTTATAAATCTCTACTTGGAAATGTTTCATTGCAATTTTTATTTTTAGGATTTAGTATCGATCAACAACGGATTGCTTATTAGTTTGGGAGTTTCTCATCCTACGTTAAATAAAATCGTCGAAATCTCTTCGCAATACGGGTTGAAATCCAAATTAACTGGTGCTGGAGGAGGAGGATATGCTTTTGTTTTATTACCTCCAACCTTTCCAAGTAATAAACTCGATCAGTGTAAGAAATCATTAGAAGAAGGTGGTTTCACTGTGACTGAAACAACCGTAGGTGAAAACGGTTTACGAATCTCTGATGTTTAATTTTTTTTAGTAAATAAGAATTTGCACAAAAATTACCTTTTTTTTCGAAAAAATCACAAGTTTAAACTATTACCAGGGTATTAACTTACCTATTTGTTATTGATCGTTTACATATCATAAAATTGAGCTTTTCAAGTTTTTATAAATTTGTATTATTATTTAAGAATATTTATAAAGGTATAAAATAATTGAACAATACATTTTTAAATAATTAATTATTTTTCTTTAATTGCGAAAGTTTTATTAAACATTCATCTCTCCATATTCTTCTTTCGGGTAACTTATTCAAAGGTGTAATTTTACCAAGTTGCTCAGAAATATTTTCGGCAACAGGCCCGCTAATTTTAGGTATTGGTTTGAATGTTTTAGAAACATTGTATATACCTTCACCATATCTTTCAACATAGTTCTGAAACCCTTCGGCATTCAAATGAGTGGTCTCGAAAGGTCCTAAAAAGGCATATCTCATGCCTAACCCCTCAGTCATAACTTTATCAATATCTTCAACAGAAAGTAAATTATCTTCCACTAAATTATAACATTCGTTCAATATAGCATATTGGATTCTATTTAACGCAAATCCTGCGACTTCTTTTTTCATAACAATCGGAACTTGGCCAACTTTCTCCATAAGTTTTTTGGTAACTTCGACTATCCAAGATTCCGTCCAAGGAGCGGGTACTATTTCAACTAATGGCACGAAATACGGAGGGTTTACCGGGTGCGACACAATGTATTGATTTTTATGATTCAAACCGTCGGATAAAACTGATGGAAGAAATGTTGACGTCGAGCTCGATACAATTGTGTTATTATTAATTATTTCGTCGATTTTCTTGTATAAATCTTGTTTCATGGTTATTTGCTCCGGAATGCATTCTTGTATGAAAGAGCTCTTTTGAACAACTGTTTTCAGATGATTGCAACCATCGATTAAGTCGATTTGCTGAGATGCTGATAAATTACCGCGGAGCATTTTTTCTGATTCTAGTTTATAAAGTTGTTGGCTAATTTTATCCAAAGCTGCGTTTACTTGGTTCTCTTCGATGTCGTATATTGTCACTGGGTAACCTGCGCTTGCAAAAATTATCGCCCAGCTTTGGCCAATGAGACCGCTTCCTATTATGCCGATATTTTTGATCGATTCCATTTCTATGCTGATTTTAATTCACGATACGAAGTAGTTGATTTTTAGTAACAAACGTAAGCGATAACTTCGAAAGAAATTTCAAAATCAATAAAGTTTTATCTCAAGAAAGTCTCTAGGTACTTCAAACGTTAACATAAAATGGACTTTTGAATATTAACCGAGTTGTACACATACACGCGTAGGTAATTTATAAACAGAAATAGAAACGATGTTTGGAAGAGGAAAATATTTACCGAAAGTTCTCGTAAACGCGACTAACACCCTAACAATGCTAAAAACACAAACATACAGAATGTTGACTTCGAACGTGTATCGTATCTTCGTAGGTATTGTATAATTGTAAATACACATGATAAGTTCATTAATTAATTCACGAACAACATGTTTTCCCTTATCTAGTTTTATAGCTACGAAAAGAAGATAAATGAGAATAACAATCCGCTGCATGGACCTGACGCAATAGGTAATTACTTCTATGGTTATATCTGGCTATTAAATTTTTGAAAAAACTAGAGAAAAAAATCACTCGCAAAATGAAAGCGTGGGATTATTAATCGCCATAATTTACGCAAAAAATGTTTATAGCGCCAGATGGAACCTAAATTATGGGCAATTTATCTGCACGGATTAGCGACAAATTCTCCTTGGGAGTCGTCATTTCCACGGAACTCACGTGGTGAACTAACGAGCCACGACGCTGTTAACGAGCTCTTTCATCTGAATGAAAAATCACCTTTCGAATGTGAAATCATTGAATGGGAGTTGTTGGTGGGTTGTTGGGATTTTCCAATTATTCGTATGTTTCGCACAAAATACAAATATTTATGTATATAATCATGTTCACTAATTCCTGCTTGGGAATGATACCTATTCATATTCCTTGATAAACATCTGATACAGAGATTTTAATTACTGAAATCTGTATAGTGTACCCAAGTTAATGAAAAATGAATAAGTACGAAACTCGATTATTAATAATGTTTTTATTATTGTTGCATATTGAGAAGATCGCGTCGAGACTAAATTTATTACGCATAAAGTACACATTTCCATGAGATAATTCGCTATAGGTAGCGATTGGCAATAGATGGTGGTTTTTAATGTACTGTATTTGTCATCTTATTAAGTTCAGGTTCACGTTCAAATACAGATGATCTCGAAGAACAAATTGAATGAAATCTCCTATTTGCACACTCTCAACGATAGTTTTGCTCATCTCTGAAGATTAATTACTTTAACCTACTCATAAACCTTGAGTTGAGATACAAATTCGTGATGAAAAATTTATATGGGAAATTGAGAAATGCACTTACTTTCATTCAAGTCAATAACCTGAATATTTTGTACATTTGTTGACTTAAATGGAAGCACTATAATACGGGTTATCTTATCTAAAAAAACATGAATCTTCTGTTTCGTTTCATTTTCGAATTCAGTTTCAAAGTTTCAATTTGATAAATACATAATTCATATCATCAAAGTATTTCATCAACTTAGCTACATTTATTTGAAATAACGATCTTTCATTCTCCAAATCATTTTTCATTGATTTTAAAATCCCAGTCGGTCAATAAAACAGACGAAAGTTGAAAACTTTTCAGTTTCATTTCAATTCCATTAAGATATCAGTGTTGCCTTTTGAGATATCAAAAAATGAAATATCTCAAACTAGAAAAAAATTTTTGAAAACTTGAAAACATGTAATATTTCGTTGCTTTTCATGCAATCAAGTTCATGTTTCGATATGATCACATTTAATTTGATGTTTAGTGCTACAGCGGAATTCAATTAATAACAGTACTCCTCAATTTCTCATTTTTTATCTAATCACGAAGTAGTTTAAATTTGAAGACAAGTATTTACAAAGATGTTTATGAATAATGAACAAATGAATCAGCTCGTTATCAATAAAGTTCACTTCAACGAGAAATACCTCAATTTAAATAGCTCATTTGGTCGACAAGAATTAAACCTAATTTTTAAAATGTTTAATATGTGCGCACTTACATATTTCCCGATTTACAAACAAAACGAAACATTTAACATAATTATGTTTAATCGACGGATACCTTCTGACTACGTCACATTTTATGACTTTTGTAGACACTTGTCATATATTTTTCATGGATACCGATAAAATTCACGTTAAAAATAAATACATTTCGTTACTCGTGCACGATTCCGATATATTAAGGCATAAATTTCGAAAAACAATATAAAAATATACGAATAATTTTTATACATACGATTACGCTACATTTTTAAAGATGGAATAAATTTAAACTGAAGTATCACTTATTAAAACATTAATATCTCTTTTCTCCATTTCAAAGCGTGTAGATTACGTAACGCTGTTGAAAATCTTCAATGTTTGCTTGGTAACTTTTTGTAATAAATTAAATACACAAAAAAGCAAACTATAAATGTAACTTTCATTTTTAAACATGAGAAAATAAAAATAATTATATTTACATTAATTTACAATATTATAATGTTTTAAAAAATACTCTTAGTTGCCTATGCAACTAAACTAGTAAGATGAAAATTTCTGGTAGAAAAATGGTACAAAAGAGGATCGCAGGATTTAAACTTGGCGTGTTGAAATTAACCTGAATGTTTTTATTTTATAAAATATGCAAAAAATACAGAAATACTAGTTTATTACGAAATGAATCCACCTCGCATAAAAATTAATTTCTTTATAATTATTCTTTGAGATTGGAGACAAAAATAAATGGTAATGGCCGGTTTTTCTACATTTGGAATTTCTATTCCGTTGATCATTCTTTATTGGAAGCTAAGGTAATTTTTTTTCTACCTTCTTTGACCATTGTTACATCCAAAAATATGACTGAAAAAAGTTTTTTTTGAAACATTCAAGTGCTTTGTCCTTTTGTAGTATTTCTTTTGCTACAAAAATGTTAAATATGAAATTTCCGTTTTCACAAATGCCACCAGGTCGCGCATTTTCATTTTCGTTGAGAAGGAATATTTTTGATGAAGGGATATGAATTCTTTTCCTCTGAACAAATTGTTTAAAAATTGCATGCAACTTACATGAAAGATGTCAAGTTGATGAAAAAGTGATAAAACTTGTTTGAAAACTTTCAGCGAAAATTTGTTTAAGGCACGTAGTTGAAAATTCTCAAAAATTCAATGAAGCTTTTTTTTAGCATTAAACATCATAAATAATTAGATTATACGAAGTACTTAATTTTCAAGTTGAATGTGACTCAAAATGAAAAAGAATAAGTGAATAATATTTTTTTTTAACGAGGAAATTCATATCAAACAAATGAAGTATTTTTTTTTCTTTTTTATCAATCAAACACCCTCAATGTAATTTCAACAGTTCTGCGCGGCCTATTAACATCAACACTGGAAAAAAAAACGTTAATTCGTAATACAATAAGCTACAAAATTAGGAGGTGGCACATTGAATATCTCAAAAAATTATAAAAGTAAGCGCTAAAGAGTTTGATTACGAAGCCCACATTTGTAATTCTTTCATATCGTCTTCTTCTTGCTGCGTATGTGATGGTTTGGCGCGCGCTTTACCAGGAATAGCAACCGGTTCTTCCGTAGGTACTGGAACATCCATACCCGAAGGACCAGCTTTTAATAATTCCGCATCGAGAGCTTCTTGTTCTAATTGTTCTAATTCTTTTTCTAATTCATCATCGTCGTAATCATGACCAAGCGCGACAGGATTGGAAATCGCTTCGGATATTTCTTTGGCGACATCTTGCTGTTCGGCGATATCGTCCATCATCTCGTGTACCTGATCGACATCCATGTTTTGATGAGCTTTTTTCAAAGCATCCGCGGCGCTCTTCATAGTCGTTAGGACGGCAGTGTTTGTGTTGGCTCCTTCTAAAGCTTCTCTTTGCATCTCGATGGTAGCCAAGGTACCGTCGATTTGTTGAAGTTGCTTCGCATACCTATTTTTTCTCTTTAACGCTTGAATAGCCGCTCGCTTGTTTTTAGTGCCGTTTGCCTTCGCAACGGCTAATTCCTCGTCAATTTTTTTCTCCAGAAAAGACTGCTTTTTCATTAACATTTCTTCAGTTTGGCGTAAGTTCTGGATAGCTTCGGCGGTAGTGGGACCCTTTTCTTCTTTCTTACCGCCGAATACTTTCGATAAGAAACTCATTTTGACTAATTTTACTATGAGTACAATAACAAACTATTCTACTTTAATTGAAAACGAAGCACCACAACTGCAGCCTTCTTCTGCTAAAGGATTTTTGGTTATTTTGAAAGCGGAACGAATCAGCTGTTCTTCGTAATCTACAGTTGATCCGTTAATAAATTCCAACGACGTTGTGTCGATAACCACTTTCACGTCGTCTTTCTCGAAAATTCTACGCAAAAGATATTCGTTTGAGAAAGACCAATAGCACCTTGTCGAAAATATGAATACGATACCTGTCCTCTTCTGTAATTTTGTTATCCAATTCGAACTTATATTGGAAGCCAGCACATCCACCGCCTTCCACAGTAATTCTCAAATTACTACCGTCAGAGGATATTTCTTTTAGACGCTTGACGCAGCTTTCGGTGATGTGAAGAACCTCCGACGATGGTTTGCTTTGGGTGTTAACAAGCCTATGGAATCACAACGTGAAATTTATTATATTAGTATACATCGATGTTGAAAATTATCACACCACTACGATAAAATAAAACACAAAAACTATCGAGGATTAAAGCATTCAAAAGATGACCGTCGTTACGTTCACACAAGCGGATATCAATGCGTGAGTCAGTTGTTATCAGATAATTACGTTAGAAAAATCACTTCTATACAATGCAAATGTGAATGACCAAAACTCTTTCTAATTATAAAAGATACATCATATATACCTAATTATCGTATTTAATTGTTTCGAAAGCGTCAGCAGTTTATTCATTTCTTATAAATACTCACTTGATGAATGATATAACAATTAACAAATACTTTTATCCGAAATCAATAATCGTACAATTTTCATGAAAAATTTTTCTAGACAAACACAAAAAATCATTGAAAATAAACGTTTTTCGATGGGTAAGCGCAGAACACATTAAATTTGCGATAAAATCGAGCTTCGTGCGCAGAAAAATTTAAATCGACCAATGAGAATTTAAATTTCATAGCGACATTTCGACCAATTGTCGTTTTTTCATGAAAATTACAACGATTTTATCACCTTTGGCGGTGTACTTTTCGGTACAGCTTCCGACCAAAGAATTCATTTTTTTTACAGATGTAAATACGACAACCTGGATTATTAATTAACACAAAGTATGATTCGTTCATTAAGAGGTGTGAAGGGTAGAATCAACCAATTAGGTGAGACCGAAGTAATGATAGGATCATATGATTGGTCGTAGTCGCACCCCTCTTTTCCCTTTATGACATCATCGTTGAGGATATCTTTGTTGTTATTCAACAGAATATCCAGGTAATCTGAGCTGACATCAGTGTTTTTTGTCATTGTCATTGAAGTTTTAGTTTTACTAGCGTTAATAACTTTACAAAATTTAGAAAACAGGTTGGTCTTGAAAATTCTAACAATTTATGAAAATACGCAAAATGTTAAAGTTGTTTTAGCTTTGTTAAATTGTGTGTTTATGCGCAAATGATATCTTGGAAATGTTTTTCAAGTTCAATTATTCAAACTGTGAGTGTATACTTTTATCATTCTTTGATAATTATTTTGTTTTACGTTTCGTGTAACACGTAATTTTTTCCTTAACTCGCGTCCTTTCATGTATTAAATCGTTTGATTAGATTTTAACCTATTGAATGTTCTTAAATGCGCAGCTATGTGCTTTTAAACGGTAAAATTTCATCGTCGAATAGAGTTCATTATTTTGGCCATTTTTCCCCGGTTTCATTATGTCATGGGTAATGGAAGTGAGATACTTTATTTATTTGTTTATACTCCTGTAAACGATATTTCGATCAACTTCGAACGTAAGTGTTTGTCTAAATCTTTAGCTACTGCGTTCAAATATATTACGATGTTAATTGACCTGTATTCGTTTTGAATACGTTTCACGTTGTCAAAATTGTGCTCTACAGTTGGCAATATTTTTATCACTATTTTACTCATATCTTTACTTCGGGTTGATACCGATTAATAACGTTTTCGTTTCACGATGATTCCAGGTTCTGTGATAAAATCAGGTGTAATGTAGACTAAATGCTTCTATTAGACGTAATGTGTTCATTTTCAACTCGTTAGTATGACTATGGACTAAGTATGGATCCTATGTTCACGTCTTATTCCATTAAAACTCAGGTAAAATCTGTGTGTTTTGGGCAGCTCGACGCTTCCTTCGTGAAACACATTTAACACGTACTAATTTTTGTAGAATTCTAGAACGCAAAATGTTGATGATATTACTCACGTCCTCAGTACTAATTTAGCCGCGATTAATTTGAATGTTAATATTCAGCCGTCTCCTAAGAAAGTAAGTATCGCGTAATTAAAGCTTGTTTTGTTTTACGTCGAAGATATTGTAATACGTGTTTCTCTGTATCTTTCTCGAAAATAATCTTGGCGTTTTTTCTGTAGGAAATTGCAAACATTCCACGTTTTTGTGAAAATACCAATAGCGTTGTGACTTACATTAACGATTGTATGCTGAACAACGGAGATTTATCAGCTGTTTATTATTCTACTGATTGCACAAATGTTGGTACCGTGTTAAATGGAGATGACAAATTAGTGCCGAAGATGATGGGCTCTAATAAAAACGCGTCTTTATTCCAAGTACGTGGAAATTTCGCAGATCTTCGTTATTTATCGAAAACTAATTTTGTGATTGTTACAGAACGCATCTTTAGTGCAAGAATTCATTCCACGTAATAAAATTAATAATGCTCACAAAGAACCAATTTCTAAACTTACCGATACTAATTTATTAGACGCGAATAACAAGAAACTTGGTTCTGTTTCTACATTCCAGGTAATTTATTTATAATCGCGGTGTTTGAACTTCACGCTAATTTAATATGTTTCCAGGATTTATCTGTAGCCTCGGTTCCTGAATTTATTCCAAGAGCAGCGTACACGAAAAGTATTAGCGATCCGGTAGCGTCCGATACTCCGTTACCAGATTCGCCGACCTTGAATGATGAATTGATTAACGCGTACGCAGACCAGAGCCTAGAAGATGATCCATCGGCCGGCAGTGTTACCACCTATCAAGTATATCCTTAAAATTTGATTTTTCAATTAAACGATTCAATATTAATCAACTAAATTTGCAGGAGAATGTCAACGGAACGGTATACTTTTACACTGCGCCTTTAACAAGTAGCAATACAAGTCCGGTCGATGGTCTTTCAACATCACCAACTCTGATCGCCGATTCAGCGGCGGATCCTTTAATCAACGCGTCTACAGTTGTGGCAAACGGAGTAGCTCCTTTGGGGCTCGCTCATCAACCAATCATCTCCGATCCGGCCTCTTCCGTTTATTATATCCAAGACGGTCTAGCTCCAGAATTAATCATGTTACAATCGACTACGAATTTATATCCGCGTAATTATCTTCATTTGTCTGTTGTCGTCATTCGTTTACCATATCGTGATCATTTTTCTAGCTCTACCAGAAAAGGTTGGCGAAAATTACTGCAATATCGAGCCATTGGAACCGTTACCAGCGGTACCGTCCAGTGTTTTAAGCGGTTACATTACTTCGATTTATAAAGCAACCCATGTCAAAACCGGTATTAATTACTTCATGAGACGAATTCACGGTACGGATACGATATACGTTGACAGATGATCTGGAATATTTGTTATTTGGGCTTCGGTCTGTTTGTATGTTTAGGCGTTTCATTGCCCAGTACGAAATGTAACGCTTTGGTCAATAATTGGAAGAAACTTAGTCATACGAATTTAGTGCATTTAAGAGAAATGATTGTGACACGTGATTTCGGTGATAATTGTAAGTGCAATTTTCTTAATTAAGTATTTTTTAAATAACTTTTTAAATTTTCAGAAACTTTTCTCGAAATATTGGTAGGTTTTCGCAGTTTTTTTCAATAGATTTCAACAAATTTCATAATCATTTAAGAAAGAATTTGAAAATTTAAGAATTATTTTTAAAAATCATCTCACGTTTCAAGTTTTCTCCGAATATCGACGTATAGAATTTTTTTGAAATATTCTCGAATTTTTATTGATCGAAGTGTGTTGTAAATATTTTATCACTGCGAAAAATTTGAAATGTTTTTCTTATCGTATGAAGTTATTTGAAATCGAAAAAATAAGGGGTTCGTAGAGTGTTGTTTTTTTCATAGTGTTTCAAGTGTTTCGGTAATTTTCAAGTTTTCAACGCTATTTTAAAATTTTTGGAGGACTTCAGGTTTAATTCGACGTATTAAATATGTACGATATAATTTGTCAATAGTTTACAAACGTGTCTGATTTCAATGACGTTCTGTAAGTGAACTTACACGATGCACAACTTACAAGGTTTTTCGAGTAATTTGCCAAAGTGTTGAAAAATCATGTTCGTGTACTTATATTCATCTTTTGGAGTTTTTCTTTAATATAAAGAGGTGGGAGGAAGGTAGGTGGAAACAAAAATTTCAAATTCAATGCTTCAAACTTGAATAAATTTTTCGATTGTTTCGAAAATTTATAAAAATTGAACTATTTGCATTTTCGGCTAAAAAGTGCAATTTTTTCAGTGAAAAAATTATTAACGAATTTAAATTTCATTTTATCCAAATTTTTTGGAACTTCCAGTGAAATTTTGACTTCTCCAGGATTTTCGAATTTCTCTCAAAAGCGTTTAAATTAATATCAGTTGGTGAAAATTTAGTTTTTGTGAGTTTTTTGGTCTAAAAAAGTAAATGATTGATTAGATTTCCAGCTAATTCCAGTCGAGTACTTCGATAATTTATTTTTTTTTGGACCCTGAAGAAAGATAAATGTGTCAAAAATTATCGTATTCTTTCACCATCTTCAAAAAAAAGCTCCATTACCTCAGCCTAATTAATTCTTTCATTGTGCAAATACGAGTATTTCCTCAATTCCAGCTATTCTGGAACCTTCAAAATTCCATTTCTTCCAGTACATTGAAATTCGTGCAGAAAAATAATTTAAATGAACGATAAATCCGATTCTCGCCTAATTTGGAGCAATTAAACCAGAAATCACCATTCCAGCAAATTCCAGTTGAGCACGTTCTCCAACATGTGAAAGAAACGATCATTTAAAAGTCGCCCATCTGTTTAACTTCACCCCGGACTAATAAAAATAACGATTCTCACTTTATATGAACCTTCATAAATCACATTTTTTCATTTCCAGTTACTTTCCATCTCTTTCGAGAATTCCATCGATTCTCCAGCATTTTCGAATTTTCATTAAAATCACAAAAAACAACGTTTAGGCTGAGAAATACCACATTATTATATAATTTCGACTATTTCGACAAAAAAATTCAACATTCCAGCGAATTCCAGCTGATTGAAATTTTCAAAATAGTAAAAATCGCCCAAGTAATTATCCAGTGGCGATGAAAATGCATTTTTTGTCGAGTATTGACCTTACAATAATGCAAGCTGTACTTTGTACGCTTTTGCTGGAGAAATTCCAGGATACCGGAGGAAATCAAAATTTTACTGGAGGCCTTGGAGTACTTGAAAATGTTGAAAATTGCATTTTCAAGGTGGATATGAACTGATAAACCTGATTTTTTTCGGATGCTCACATTTTTTCAAAATATTTTGATGGATGAGAAGGGGAAGGAGGTTGCATCTATCAAAGTATCTCTTGATATTTATGTTTACAGTTACGTAAAATGTATTTTGCTTTTTTAAACTAAATTTTGGCGCTTAAAAAGAGGAGAGGGGAGGGGTGAAATTCGGAGTAACGTTATAATTGACTTTATTGTGTTTCCTCCAAATTTCCAGTTTGCATGCAAATTATGGAATATAAACTTTAAATACTCCTTTTCTTCAGTCAAGTTCTAAATCTGACTAATTTCGTCGAGAGAATGACCACCAAAAGGTATATCGAAGGTAGCAAACCATCTCGAAGACGCTAAAACCACCAATTACGTTTTGTTCCAGCCATCGTATTCGTTTACGATTACTACGCCGACTCGGAGACTTTGCTGGCGAGACATTTCTCATCGCAAGTGGAAGGCGTCAACGACACCTTCAGCTCCGATCCGAACGCGCCTCGTCCGTACAGTCACACTAAAAACGCTTTATTACGTCAGCAGCACAGGTAAATTGAATTGCCTCGAAATGCATCCAATCTGGGAAATACTATTTTGGTTACATGAAATGGTAATATTTCAGTAGTACTATGTTGCCGGAGAGTATATTGTGGAGTTACGCAATCCAGTTGACCGGCGCGTTACGTGTAATTCACGCGGCCGGGTTGAGTTGCCGGTGCTTGGATGCGAGCAAAGTGATCATCACGAATCGTAATAGAGTCCGTTTGAGTGGCGTTGGCGTATTCGACGTCATCCTGTACGATCACTCGCCGGCTAATCGGTTACAATTGACGTCTCATTTCCAAGTAATAACACCCTGTCCTGTGACTCATGGATTTTTTAGAAACACATGTTAACTTTGCGTTTTACTTTGCAGCAAGAAGATTTATCGGAGTTGGGTAAATTACTGTTGGCGTTAGCTTGCGGCTCTTTGATCGCCATCCAGAAGGAAAACCTGCAGACTTCGTTGGAAGTTATGTCGCGTACATATTCGAACGATATTCGCAATCTGATAGCGTAAGTTGGGTGTTAATCGTCATGCCGGATGTTCTATACTAATGACGATTCTCGTTTCAGGTATTTGTTGCATAGCGGCCAGCGACGGAGTATTCTCGAATTAATGCCGATGATAGGGGCTAGATTTTATTCGCAGATCGACGCTATGCAATTGCAATGCGATATTTTGGAAACCGAGATGCGCAAAGAGAACGATTACGCTAAGATATTAAAATTGGTTATTAAATTGGCGTGCGTCAATGAATGGCCTGAGTAAGTATTCGAGCTTAGTATGGCGGTGTTGTGTGAACCGTGCATAATTGGTTTGTCTCGTGTGTAGTCTGAACTTGGAACAACCTTGGACTGAAACCGGTGACAGATACATGCTGACGTTGTTCCGAGACTACCTGTATCATCAGATGTCCGAAGATCGACGGCCGTGGATCGATATCAATCAGATTATACATTCCTTGAATAAATTATTAGACGGGTCTTCGGAAAAGGTAAATATATGTAGGAATCACCAAGCGAGGGGAACTTCCTCGAGCGAAAATTCCATCTTCATATTTCACGTAACATTTGAATGATTCCTTGGAATTATGCCATTTCAAGATGGTATGTAACTGTAGGACTCATTCTATATGGAGCCGAGTCAGCTAGTGTATCTGCCACTGACACGTGGTGATTGGTATTAACTTGACGAGCACATATTCACGATTTTTCAATATCATTTTTTTGGTACATTGCGTATGAAGTTTTTTCTTCGTATTGATGTCGTACACACGGTTAAATCTATGAAGCTTCGGGTCCACTGTGTTGCCTTCAATTACATCGGCGCAAGTTTTTGAAGGAATACTACGTTCAATTTTTGTATTATATTATCGATGCGGAGAATACACCATTTGAATGACCTGTGATCGGTCCTGAGGCATGGCCTTTCATATCTATTACTTCTTCGACCCAGTGTTAATCGAAGGCCTCATCCTTCAATCAAAAAGGCCGCCATTTTGTATGAACCCTCTAATTTACTTTTTTGATCTTCACTTTAACGTTTCCTGGGACTCCCTCTCGAGAAAAATTATTCATACGAAGATAGGTGAGTTACAAAATGTCCCACGCGTTGAAATACTAGCATTACTTTGAAGCTCCAGTATCGAAGTACCGCTCCCGCATGCTACGGGAATGAAAATTGGCTCATTTTGTAGTAAATTTGACGTAGATGAGAAGTGAAGGGAACCAATTTCATTCTATATTTGACATCGCAGAAGATACATGCAAAAAACAAATTTTCCTCAAACTTCCTCAAATTGTTAGTAATATGGTTCCACCTCCCTTGAATATACGATGGTTTTCCATAGCTCATTTTACAGCGGCATTGAAAATAATTGACGTAGGTATCACGATGGAGATGACCACGCCTTGGGACCAATCCCTTGTTAAAGTGGCGACTTTCTGTAAGAGACACTTCAGTGCAGTAATTTGCATATCGTGACGTTAGTGTGCGCGTTGATGGCAACACTGCGTTAATATTTCCGCCCGGCGCTTACGAATCTTCGAATGTACTTGAAAAAGCCGCCGCTTACGTGCTTATTGTTCCGGAAGTGGACAAGTGGTACCTTGGGTGTGTATTTGTGGTACGCTCAGGGTCATATATTTTCATTGTTTTCAAAAATGCGATACTGGTCTATGCCCTCCTTCCCTTATCAGTGATTGAAATTTCAATTCATTGGAAAGGAAATTGGCTAAAATAGATATTTACGCTGAAGCGACATTTGTGAGGTTCACACCTCCTCCAAGGATGATCAGAAGTGCATATAAGTAAATTGCTCTCCAACCCCTTTGATTCTTTCAATCGTAGCTTCACCCTCCGCAGAGCTAGAAAACTGTGTGATAGCTCATTCGATCGAAGATAATTTTAAAAATACAAGAGAAAAACCAAATTTTAGATTTACTTAAAAAATTTTTCAATTCATTTTTATCGATTTTATCACACAGATTTTAAAATCCACGTCAAAGGTCGATTCATCATGCCTAACGTGCGGAACCCTCCTGCGGTGTAATTTTTAAAATGCACTTCCTCACGTTAAAAACCCCGAAACAAAACGTTATTTCCTTATCTGCACATCTTCCAGACATGTTCCAAGCATCTGTAAAATTTTATTCACTTGTTACGAGCTTATAAAAAATTCTCCAATCGATAAACACGCGTAGAAAAAAGGCGTAAAGTGTAAATATTCGTTTCAATTTATTTTCTTGTTTATTTTTCAACGCGTTGCAGATATGCTTAGTGCCACGTAACGAAGAAACTGTGATGGTGATGTCGTACGATGAGATAAAACAATGCTTCGAAAGATCTTTCAACGAATTATCAGAAATCGCCGCATACGTAACGGAAGATTCGTCAGAAAAAGGCCAAAACGCGCAAGATACTTAATTTTTCTTCGATTTTACTTTCCCTTCTTTTTTGTTTATTCCTTTTTTTTTTAAAAAAAACTGAACCCGATCTAAGAAAAAAAATCCGTAAAAAACATATCAAGTAGGATATAATTTTAAATCGGCAGCTTTTTAATTTCCGTTTAGTTTTCTTTTTTTAAACCAAAACTCAACCCAGAATTTTACATTAGTTTTAAACGACGAAAAAAAATCGCCTCGTTACATCACATTGTGTTTAATGAAAAATGTGAATAGTACGTAATGTTGGATTAATGACGCGTTTCTTTTGTTTTATTTTTCACGTCGGATTACCCGACGATTTTTTCGGCGCAGATTATGAATTTTATTCTGTGATTAATGTAGATAATCGTGTAATATAAAGTTTGAATTAATCGTGGGACTGTATACGAGGGATAGTTGACCAAAGGCCTAAAGAATTGCTATATTTGCTATCGGCTGAGAACTGTGATATCGTATTCGTACGTATCGAGAGTATTGGTTATGGTTGTGAATAAGCTGGCCCATCGAACATCGTCGTCGGCTTCGCGATTTTTCGTGTAAATTTTTTTTCTAAATCAGTATTTTTGAGAACGTTTGACGAATTTAAGTTGTCAGAGACAGCAATTCAACATATCATCGAGTAGCACCGTGTCGCAGTCCAGATAGATCGTCTTCCACAGAACGTACCAGTTTTAGTATTTTATTGTTATTTCAATATCGTAAACGACATGCCAGAAGATCGTGTAAATAATAGTTTACAGAATGTCTAGCCGACGGGTATGTCGTACGCTTTGTCTCTGTCAAAAATCACCTTTTTGTTTTTTAATCGTTGAACAAATCACTCGAGTGTGAATTATCGTGTCCCATGTCTTTTTTTTATCAATGAAATTACATCGAAGTTTTATTTATTTATTTTTTCAACTAAGTTTTGGTTTATTACTTACCGCGCCCGCAGCCAGTTGAAAAATTTCAGTGGGTGATACCCCTTTAGGTTATCTATTTCGAAAATCTCAAAAATTACGGATATTCGAGTATGAACAGTATTTAAAATTGTATTGTTTTTCGACAAGTTACTAATAGCGGTTAATAATTTTTTTTTTTTACGATTTCGATTGGTAATTTAAAACCAAGACTGAGAAATTTATTTTAAGTTATTGTGAAAAAATTTCTTTAAAAAAATATATAAATGTTTTCAAAATACAAGGCGTTTTTTATTTCAATTTTTTTTAGTTGTTTTTGAAATATACATCGATCATTGTAGCAAGATTTACATTGCGGTTGTCTTAAGCTACTTGTCTCGAGTCAAGTGTGATACTCGAGTATAATGAGTTATCTTGTTTATTCACGACAGAACTGAACCACTTTTAGGGGTTTTCTTATTGTATCCAACAGGTAAGTACGTGCTTCAACCGAAATAATGTAATCTTAGTCGTTTAGATTTTTTCAAGCGAAAATATATCCGAAAGATTAACAATGTCGAATCAACTAATAATTCAGCTGTAATCAATGACGTGAAGGGAATATCTTTCAATGTGATTTATATATCATCGAAGTGATGGTGTTTCAGGGAAATAAATATTTTCACGAAGTTGAATCGTGCTGTACTTGATAAAGTAAATCCTATTAATATGTAAATTGATAATTCGACGATAATTAGATCTTTTGTAGTAACCGATCAATTCTTCTCAGGTCACTTGAACGTAATACCTATCTCAACTTTTTTATGCCTTTACTTCGTTCGCGTATAACGAATGAAATAATAAGTTTTCGTAAGATTTTCCAAAATAATTGACCAAGTTTTGTCAACTTTTTCAAACCCATCACATTTCGCGTTGAAATCGATGAAGTTGACAATACGTGAAAACTTCATCGAAAGAAATAGGAAATCAACAGATAAAAATTCGGAAAGTTCCCCCTTGGGAATGAAATATGCGACGGAATATCTCACGAGAAACAATTATTCAGCTTATAATACGAACATGGTTTATTCGATAATGGATTTATTACTATTTTTACTCAAATAACAGGATTATCTAAGTGAATAAGCGTAGGTAAGTGTTATTCGAAGGAAATATATTGCCTATAAATGAGTGAAACTCCATTGGAAAGTGGTGAAACTTCGGTGTTCTGATAACACAGCATTGCTTCGAGAAAAACTATACTGAAATTTAATGAAATTCTCTGTTCCAATAAACATGAAAGATCATTGTTATAACAACATTCAATCAATTAGTTACTAAGAGAACAGTAGATATAGTTGAGTCGACTAAACACTAATTGGTGGATTTGAATTAAATTACCTAATAAACGGTAATTTTCAATTGTTAGTAAAGATAGTAGTAAAATGCTACTTTTTTAAGTAGGTAATGTTCTTTTTGTTTTTAGTTCAAATTCAGTGATAAATACCAAGTTATCAACTATTAAATCAATTTTACCAGTTACTGTAATGAAATCACGTTTGTACATTGTAATCACATGTTGAAGGAATATCATTATTACCAGCAGTAAAATTTAAAATAAAAGCACTGAATTATGTGACGATAGACGATGCAATGATTACTGTTTTTACAATAAACACAACAACTACTTCGTGCAGTGAAATTTTCATCATTTCTGTAGTAAAATTTCACTGATTTCAAAAAGTACTTCATCATTCACTGGAAATCTACACCTAGATTTACATCATTTTTCGGTTTTATTCGAAAAAAATGCAGTGATCTTTAATCGATGAACCGAAAACAGTGAAATCTGACTGACTGATATCAAGAGAGGAAGTACCTATTAGTTGAAGGAAATAAGAAATAGGTGATTAATTATATTACATCTACAATTGATTTCTATTTTTCAACTACACAGAAATTTGTACCTATACTTGAAGGAATAATCGAACTATATTTAGTGATAAGGTTTTTCTATTACTACCACAAATATAATAAAATATTTATCGTAAGCTGTAACAACAATCAAGTAATGCGAACATTTCTATAATTAGAATTCAAAATAAAACAACAAATTAACTTTGATTTCGTAATGCACGAAATGTTAATACTATTTATAGGATGTTTTTAAATTTCAAATATGAAATCTAACGTCGTCGAGTAATTATACCTTAATACTAAGATATTCGTAGTATTAAAGCGAAATATTTGTTACGGATTCCTCGTTCAAGCATACACCTTTTCATGTAATTTCGCTCCATTTAGTAAAGTCGCCTCGCATAGTTTCAAACCACGTACTTCTAATTGACTGTCATTCTGTATCCTTTGTCGTGTGAAAAGGCACGTAACCGAATTATATTTACCATTAAGTATAATACTCGGTTTTAGCTGATATCTCAAGATATCGATATACGATAGGATTCGCAAAGGTGGATTTTTTTAAACGCCTACGTTGATTAGATTATAATGGACGGTTTCGTATTCGCTATTCAGTTCATCAAAGTGAACCTCTATTGCTTTATGGTTGAACTTCAAAGCGTTTTATGCTTTGGAATTAAATCAGACGTAATATCTTGATCAGTTTCAAATAACAAATCAATCCTTCGGATATTTAACATCGATAAGCGTACGCAAACATGGTGTAATTTTCAGCCGCATAGTAGGAATGTATCTATAGGATTAAATCGAGTAACATATATTATACAACATAGAGGTAAATTTTTATCAGAGTAAATAACCATCGGAACTCCCACACATGATACTTTTTGACAGGTATTTATTATTCGGTATTTATTCGTGCTGGCGAAAAGTAAAACGAACGTAGGTGATGTATACTTTAAAAAACATTACCACCGAGATGGTAAAATCTTCGGAAATAGTCGCAGCTTAAAGAATCATAATATCTTGTTTCCAAGTTCTGATATGAATTTAAATGAGTGAAAAAAACCATAACATAATCACGCGTAAAAATTCACCGCGACGCTAATTTTATTTACATAATGTGGTAACACTGAATTCACCCCTGTTTTTCCTTCGCGCGTGTGTATGTGAGAAAGCTCGCGAATAAACGAAAAGGATTTGTCCTAACTACCCTTCCGTAGTTTTTCAAAGCAAGTTGAGTATTTGTCGTGTTCAATTAACCAAAGAAATTATTTCATGGTGATTTGCTCTAAAACGTGAGTTCGTCTAAAATGCGCGAATTATTACCATGCATCGGATTGTGTTCAAGTATTCAGTATCTTAGTTTATTTAAGTAACCGTTAAAATGCAACCACCACCCAGAAAAGTATGTGTTTATAGTAGTACCGTTGTACCTTCTCCGTCGAGAGTTTCAATTGCTCTTGTATTTTTCCAATAGGGAAGTTCGGTGAAATTTCTGAAAACTTTGCATACCGAACAAATCGCTAAATTACAAGTGAAAAATCAAACAGAATGCGAACTTTTGGAAGATTTAAGGTAAGCTAGTGTATTTCGAAATTATGCATTTCATCTTAACATTTCTTCGTTTAACAGGAGCTTTATGATAAAAAAATCAGCCCTCGAGAAATCCTACTGCGAGGTTTGTAAATTACACTATTCGCATTTACCATCGAAACCCATATTAACATGGAATTTATATTTAGGCTTTGTTGAAAATCACGTCGGTATATCTAAATAAAAAAATAACCACGAATATTCCCGACTTGAAAACCGAAGGAAGCGACGAAAGATGGTAAGAACTACTTAATTTCCAATCACCACAGACTAATGGTGTATTCTTAGGAATATGTGGAGTGTTTGGAGAACGGTATTAGAAGAAAATGAAAAACTATCCAAAGCTCGACTAGCAGCGATAGAAGTTTACCTGCAGCAGATCGCCGACGACGCGAAGATCTTAAGGATACAGAAGCTACAAGCCACCAAAAAAGTAAGCTCTTTTGAAAATCCATCAATAACATATTAATCGGTTATATTTTCAGTGCGTCGATTTATTAGCATCGATTCAAAAAGAAGTCCAAGCTACGGTACAAGATGTAGAAAAAACCAAAAAAATATACTTCGACGAGGAGCACTGCGCTCACGACGTGCGAGATAAAGCCAAAGACATCGAAGCGAGGTAATTAGTCGATTACTTTGTAAATATTGCTTAAAGGAGAAAAAAATCAATGCGACCTATGGTAATTGTTGCTCGTATCGATTTGGCTTACTTTATTGTTCGTCGCGTAAAAATACCTTTTGAAGCGAAAAATTACGAAAACAATATGATCTCTTTTTACCAACATTCTTCCTTACTATATTGATTTTTTTTCCTTTTTTAAACGTAACGTTTAAAAACGTCGCGAATGAAAAACCCGTGCCTTATTTGCAGATTAAAACGAAAGAAAGGATCGTTTTTCCAGTCATTATCAACGTTACAGAAAAGCAGCGCTAAAGTGAATATTCGACATTTTTCCCTTTGTTTTTTAATTTTTCCGCATACTAAAGACATCCTTTTTCAGGTTTCTTTAAAAAGAGAACAAATGGATGATAAATCCGTCGGCGCTAGAAACGATTACTTACTCAGTTTAGCGGCAGCCAATGCTCATCAGACGAGATACTTCGTTAATGATTTACAAATAATTATGCAGGTAGGTTTTACTCATTATTTTACAACTCGAAATTAAAATTTGATAATAAATCTGGTATAATCGCAGACCATGGAAAGCGGAGTTTACGAAAAAGTTCAAGAATACTTTACATTACTCGGTAGAGCGGAATTATTAACATGTATGGCTCAACAAGCTAGCTTTTCAAAAGTTCGAGATCAATCTCAACAGGTCAGTATTTATCTTGTGTAAACATTGGGAAAAAATATGTTAATTAATTTGCCTAACTTATGCCTGAACCAAGTGACATTTCATTAGGCAGCGATTAGGCAACTTACACGTAACCTGCGTATACTCGCAATAGTTACCAATCGATTAAGGGAGTAATGAAGTGAAAGAGATTTATAGCGAACGGAATAAAAGCACGAGAACTCGAAAGAGGAAACTATTATACTGGTTACTTCATTTTCTAAATGGAAATAAAAAATGAGAAGAAATTTGCCGAAATTAATAATGCTAAATTGAGGTGTATTTTTCCTTATGATTCGCGAATATGTAAACGATCCCTTATTTTGAAATGATTTGTCGTGCTTTTTGAATAAGCCGAACAATGGAATGGGAAAAATGTAGGTGGCTTTGGTTTCATTATTTTCGTGTGGTTATTTCTTTGCATTTTTTACACGTCGTAATACTTCTTTTTTTTTCGTTGAAAAACTTGTTTTTTTATTTTATTGTTAATTATTTTGGTTCGTTGTTTTTGGGGTAATTTATTTTTCATTTTTTTCAATTTTTTTTAGGCCACAAATTATGACAGGTTTTTTTACTTCATTTATATTAATATTTTTTTCTTTAAATTTTTCTTTTTGGGGATTTTTTTAATTCTTATTTTTTCTTAATTACAATGTCTTTTATAATTTTTATTTATAATTTTTTTCAATTTTATGGTTTTTATTTTTTTATTCGTTTAAAAACTGATTTTCTTCTATATTTAATTTAATTTTTTATTTTATAATTTTTTTTTATACTTCCAGTCATGATTTTTTTTAAAAGCACTTCAAAATTGTTTCAAATATGCAAATTTCCAATTACCCCCACTCCCTTTCCTTCCTTAAATACCTGTAATTCGACCTTTCATTACAGCTAACAAGAGAATACAACCTGCAATGCCTCTACCTATACTACCCCGTTTTAAAACAACACATACAATACGAATTCGAAGCCTGCGACAACGACTCCATAGACTATGTAACCCTCGGCTACGGCAGCACCGCTGTCCAGTACATCTCCGACGAAGTTAAAGACTGGCTGGAGATCGTAGCCAGAGAGAAACGAAACGTCAGAACGAATACCAGACGTATCCAGAACTTGTGTATTTTACGAGAACAAGGAGAAAAAGTACGTATTCGTAGGGACTGGAATCACTTCCGGTCACGAAAAAAAACAACCCCGAATAATTAAATCGTCCGAGGATGGAAATTTTCTCGGTGTAAACATCGCGTGCTACATACCAACATTGACCCGATTAGACCTACCGTTGTGGTATTAATTTACACGAAATTTCCCCCAGGTCGATCCCACCGACCCGAGTGGACCAGATATTGATACGAAGATTGACGAGTTGCAAGAGGCTATTCGTAAATCTGAAGTAAGATGGTGTTTTTCTACCCGCCTAGTTTATTCATTATTTTGAAAATACTTTTGGGGAAATTAATTACCCTTTTTTTTTTAAAACAGGTACTCAAGGTGAAAACAGAAGCCAAAGTTGAATTGCTAAAGAGATCTAACGAAGGTGAATGAATCTAAAAATAAAACCCGAAATGTTTTCAAATTTAACTCAGTTTTTTTTCCTATTTTGCCATTTAGATAATGTAAGAGAAATGGTGAAAAAATTAGAAGACGAACTAAACGCAAGTATGGATCTCGAAGAAGAAGAATTCAAAAGCGAAGAAGCGGTAAAAATTTAATCGAGTACTCGATAAGAAATACTTTAACCATAATAACCAAGAATCTTTCATCCTTTAGCGTCAGCCATCTATAACAGAAACGATTAAAAAAGAGCCCGAAGAAGGGACATATTCTTCCGAAGAAGAAACCGTATCGTACAGAGCCGTTGATAAAAACGCCTCTGTCGAGGAAGACAGCGGCGGTGGTACGAGCTCGTATACACCGTACAATAGTACGTTTTTATTATTTGTTGATTCGTCCGAAACCATAAATTTTATTCGTTTGCGCCAAATCCGACTTTAATGTCGTCGTGAAAATTGTATTCTATACGTGTCGTTTTATTTTGCTTTTATTACGCATGTATAGTTTCACGTTCGGAAGACGTTTTTAAGCAATTGGAGGCTAGTTGGGATACGAATGACTCAACATCAGCTGCGGATTCCGCTTCGACTGTTATTTACAAACCAGAAGATGAGAATGTGCAGAATACCTCGTATGAAGAATTCGAAACGCCGTTTAAATGCACTGTTCTGTACAACTACACGGTAATTATGTTGGAAATTTGTTATACAGTGTGTGACTATAATTTCTGTCACTCCGTTTATCCCGAGTTAGGCAAATTTTCTGTTATAGGAGTGATATATTGCATAAAGTAGGTATCGAAGGGGTCACTGGCTCGATTTAGCTTTCAATTTCATTTCACGGTGAAAAATTGCCTTTAATTAGTATTAGGCAATTTGTTCATCATAGAAGTATTGGATTGCCTAATCGAGACTTTGAAGGAAGATGGAATTGTTTGACTTGGCTTCAGGAATTGGGCTAAATTACCTACATTATTATTCACTTGCGTTCGAGTATCTTGCTAAAAATGCAAAAATCAGAACTTCCAAGCATTATGCAATTCTACCCCTGTCTAATTTAATTAGGCAATTTTCTCGAAAAAATACCCTCAAGTGAAATGTGTTGCCTAGCTTGGAAATTGTAGGCATTTTGCATGAAAACCCGCGATTTCAACCTAATCGCGTGATTTTAGGCGCAAAACCCCGACGAGCTGACAATCGTGGCGAACGAAGAATTGGAAATACTCGGCGAAGGCGACGGCGACGGATGGCTCAGAGCGCGTAATAGCTCCGGTCGCGAAGGTTTCGTACCATGCACATATCTAGATTCATTTGCCGGCGTCGAAGAGGAGCCGGTCGACCACGAAGTATTGGCTTCCGATACGGGCTCTCATCTACCTCCTCAAATATCATTCTCGTCCGTCGACTACACGGTCGACTCGAACGACGATGGTACGGCGGCCGTTGATAATTACGAAGCGGACGCGTACTTGGATATGGCCGTACAACACTTGGATTCCGATCAAGTGACCACGTTCGTGCCTCCGGCTAGTGGTCAGTTTTCACAAGAGAATAGCTACACGTTCGCGAGTCTGTGCGTAACCTCTGCGTCATTGTTATAGGCGAATATCCGTCTTCGTATGAACCTGCGACATACGACGATGGCGAGTATTGTATCGCGTTGTACGATTATGAGGGTAATGGCGAAGACGAGCTTACTTTCGCCGAAGGGCAAATTATCAAAGTGCTTCGTAAAATTGTTCACGACGGGATTGACGACGGTTGGTGGGAAGGCGAAGTTGAAGGAAGGAAAGGGCTATTTCCTTCATTAGTTGTTCAAGATTGTACCAGAGATGGACATCCTTTGAATTATGATGAAGTAAATATCAAATCATAAATGAAGCGATTTCAATTAAATAATTCCAATGGTATTTTAATCAGGATGGCGATGCGGAACCAATGTCAGCTCCTCCATTGTTCACTCCTCCCGATGTACCAGAGGAGCATTTAGTAAATGAATTTGGTACCAGTTCCTCAACCCAGCCACCGGGTGCTTTTCCATTCGATGAAAATGCTGAGCAAGGTTTCTAAATCGATGTCCCTCCACTGAATAGGCTTCACGTATAAATATTTCGTACATTTTTATAGATAATTCAACGGAAAAATTCGCTTTTGATAAGATATCAGACAATCAGCACAAACTGTATAATACTCAATTCAAAGATGACCAAGGTCCTGATTTACCTCCTCCTCCGCCTCCTCCGCCGATAAAAGGTAGGCTTAGTTTTACTTCGTCGGTAAATATTTCCTTTTTTCTTGAAACCATACGAAACGCATGATTTGGTTTAATTAGCCTCGATTCGCTTAGTTATTTTTCCATTATCTGTTGCAACAAACAACCATAAAGATAATGTGTTATAAATCAGATAACGAGTGTTTACTTTTGGCAATTAATTTAATGCGAGAACTAGATAAAAAGTTTCGGTAGTCTAGTTAGCATCGGGAATCTGGTGACTTTGATAAAATTTGGACGCCATTGTACTTTATTAGTAATACGTATACGTACACATACACACACATATCCGAATATTGTTGAAAACTGCACAAAATGAGCGTAGGTATCTAATTATAACTTATTTTCAACGCTGCTCTTTCGGGGAACGTAGTCGATCCAGCTAGAACTTCGGTACCAGATATAAGTATAAATTTGGTATGCGAAGACGGCGATACGCAGGTACATTGATATTCAATTTACGTCCTCCATTTCTCAATTACTCATCAACGAATTTAATTTCTAGAACGCTGATATACCATCAGTCGAAGTACAAGAAGCCGACGACGATACCGAAGACAAAGACGAAAACGATCCATCAGCTGATTTCAATTTAGGCGTTACTCAAATCGTTATCACAGCTCCAACGCCGAGTTCGGATTTCGCCGATAAAACCTTCCCTCCTAACCCGGCTCCCGACGATTCGCAAATGTCAATTGCCGTAGCTAACTTGGAACGGCGTAAATCGGCCGGTGAAATAAATGAAGCCGAGCCGCCACTTTATGACGCAACATTAAACGACGTCGTTGACTATCCAACCACCATATTGGAAGAACCCGAAGAAGAAGAAAACGAAGAAGAGATTTCGTCTAGATATCAGGAAGACTGCAATGATAAGTCACCAGCTCCACCAAGTTACCCGCAAGTTGTACCGGAACAGTTGGAACCGCATCAGTTGCAGAGATTGCAACAGCTAAAGGAATCAAACGCCTAGGATGTACAATAATTGGCACAATAACATTAAAGTCTATTTGAAAGAGATAATAAAGCGTTTCATTTTATCCGAATATTATGTATTTTTTTAGTCATACTTTCGACAAAGTTTATAGTTTATTAAATTATCGCCTTATTACCTTGTGTGAATTATAAATGTTAAACGATAATTATATTTTTTAATTCTAAATTAATTGTTTAATATTTATAATGTAATATTCTTTTACTCATTTAGACAAAATGTTAATTATGAAATAAACAGACCGCTTCGTTAAAGAGAACAATTTATTTTATTCATAATAAATTCCTTCATTTATGCGCAAAATTATTTTTTTCTCAGATTACATCAGATGTGCAGTTTTTTTTTCTTCCAAGAATAATACAATGACGGTCACGTTTTGTTGCATCGAGTAAAAACAATGGCTGACTTGACAAATTCATTATTTGAAGATCACTCAAATTTCATGAACGATTTGAATTAACAATACTGTTTCCTTTTCTTGTTGATTCGCCGGATGAAAATTTTCTACTTTTTCTCATTACCGAATAATAGGTACAACGCGAGAAATTAAATTTTATTTACTTATTTAACTACTTTTTTTTGGCAATAATTACATAAGTTAATAAGTTTATCGGAAGTACAATTCATATGTTAGTTAGACATATAATATCATGAAATTCGGAGTAAAATACATTTCTTGAGAAATAATGACCCTTGGATATCGACCGAAGCGAAATGTCCCAATTTTTCGTCTATTTAATCATAAGAAGGAAGTCGGATAAAATGATACAAACAAACGAAACATTGTTTTGATTCTTTTCGTTTCACTTGCGGATCAGCAGAAAAATAAGTTTAATACTCTTAACAACCTTGAAGTACGAGTATATGAAATGACAAACGGGAAAATCTGTTTATTATATCTTGATTACCTAATTACCACTAATTATTTAATCGTCCTTCTTTTCCTATAGTTTCTCACGAAATTATAATCATTTGATTATAATATTTTTAAAGTATTCGATTCTTATGTATAAATATTAAATTATTAATCCGATTTAGCAATATTTTAAATCTCAGACGAACACTAAGTTCTAATTTAGAATTTTTCCACGATCTTGAATCTGATCAGAGATCACTTCGTAAAAATGTAGCATCTGGTAACACTGATAAGATGATAATTTTGATAACGTTAATGTTTACATGTTCGCTTCTACAATTACAATCGTTCGGCAGTAGTTAGCAAGATGTGTTTCTAGTAAACACTATAATGGTGTTTCTGGTGAAAATGTGTTCGCAAATCGATCTGCGATGCGTGAAACCTTTCGCACAAACGTAAAAATAAGTTAACATGCTCGATAAATTTTTTCACTCAAATGGTAGCGACAGCGACTCTCGCATGTTGATCAAACCCAACAACAAATCTTTTTCAGTAGCTGGTAAACGTTATTACTTCACAGCATGGTTCATGTTTATGATACTCGTTACCTTAATCCTCATACTATACACCGAGCCAGGTAAACAATCGCCTTAATGCGCGATACTCGTTGATTCATTATCATTCTAAGCGTATTTGATTTCAGAATTAGCCGAAAATGAACAACACCTTATAAGCCATCTAGGCGAGTTACAAGTCAAAGAGAAATACTTAGAATTTAAATATCGCTCTCTAGATGAAAGGACGTCGATGATTTTGGGTAAATTGAGTAACCTGATGTCTGCATCGTCGAACATGACAAATTTCAAAGCTCAAAGTATTCTTAGAAATATTACCGATGAATTCGTACAATCTAATTTTGCCTTAAAGCCTCCTAGTATTTTTGATTTTCTACCTCATCTGTCCATTAATTTCTCGAGCTTGCAGCCGTACTATAAAATTTCAAAAAATCGTCAAGGTGGTGAGTATGCAGATTCTTTTCAGTGGTTCGTTTGTGTTGGAAGGTCTTGACAAATTTGATTCGTTACAGTTTCCGCTGTCCTTGGTATTCCCACTGTTCGAAGATCCGCTCAGTCTTATTTATTGTCAACATTGAGTGATCTTATCAGTAAGATGGCTGTACACGAGAAAAATGATACTTTAATTGTTGTCCTAATAGCAGAGGTGAGTGAAATATATTGCAAAAAAAATTCCAGATTTATATTAATAGTCATATTATTTTTTTTCCAGACTGATGAAACTTACGTTAATAATGTCGCGAATGAAATTCTAAATCAGTAAGTTTATTAATCGTATTTTTGATAGGTATTGAATAAATCAATAAATGTCCATGAAATTGATAAAATCAACTCAGCGTTTACTTTTTATATGGTCGTTGAATTAACACTAATTAACACCTTTTCTTAATGAATTGCTATGTTGCCAAATATTTGATCATTATGCGATTAATTATCGCTCGATTGCTAAATTTTTTAATGAAAAAAATCGTGAAATTTATTCGTTTGTAAAAATCAAAATTTTAATCAAGTTTAAAATTTGTTAATTCCAAAACTCGAAGAATTCCACGTATAATAAATGTTGCAACATAGCAACTACCCTAAATACTCCGTGGAATAAATAAACTCTGAATAATTAATTATCTTTTTCACGATTATGAAAAATGAAAAATTTAATATCCTTTACGCAAAGAGGTACCATTTTCGAATTAATTTTTAAAACGGGATTAAAATACGAACTGAGTTGAAAATTTATTATGAAAACGTAGCTAGGTAATTATGTAATCATTTTTCTCGTATTTTTTTCACAGATTCAAAGAAGAAATAGAATCTGGCTTAATCGATATCATCTCTCCACCTCTGTCGTATTACCCAGATTTCGAAAAGTTACCTCCGACGCTTTCCGATCCTTTGGAAAGGGTTCGTTGGAGGAGTAAACAAAGTTTAGATTTTGCATTTCTAATGATGTACGCGTATCCGCGAGGAATATTTTATATTCAACTCGAGGACGATATATTAGCAAAGAAGAACTATTTATCAATTATGAAGGAAGTAGCGTTATCTAAAATTGCCACCAAGCAGCAATGGTTCGTACTGGATTTCTGCCAGTTAGGTTTTATCGGTGAGATAAATTGCATTGTTGAAAAATGCGACACGACGGCTTTAAGACGTAAATATTCGTTTTGTAGGTAAAATGTTTCGATGCGTTGATTTACCTTGGGTGATACAATTTTTTTTGATGTTTTATAACGATAAACCAGTTGATTGGCTTTTAGACGGTCTCATTCAAACGAAAGTTTGTAGTTTGGAAAAAGATAACGTGAGTATTTATCGAATTAATTTCCCAGTCGGATAATTAACTTCGCACTCTATTTTTAATTATGCAGAAAGACTGTAAAAAACAAAAAGAACGTTTATGGGTTCACAACAAACCGTCGCTATTTCAACATATCGGCACAACATCGTCGTTAAAAGGCAAAGTACAAAAATTAAAGGTAATTTTTCACCGTAATCAATATCCGGCCTATTTAATCATTACTATGTAATCCATAGGATCGTCATTTTGGCAAAGTCGCGCTGTTTTATCCGCACACAAATCCTCCGGCTAGAGTTTTATCCTCTATATCGTCGTACAAACGCCATACCCTGAAACGAGCTTATGACGGTGAGACTTTCTTCTGGGGTTTGATTCCACGCACCAATGATTGGATATCTTTCGAATTCCATCAGCCTGTTTATATCAAGAGATATAAATTCAAAAGTGGTAATGCCGAGTCGCCTTCGGATAAATTGTACAATACGTCTGTATTAGCTTCGATGGATCCTAACAGCATTTCTTCTCCGTTACCTTTCACGAAATCAAATTATCGTTACCATAAAAATGTCTCATATGTGCTAGTTGGTAAGTATTTTTTTTAAGTATTCTATAAATGATACGAATTTCACGTCTATTTGTCATTTGTTCAGGTTCCTTCGATAGTTTAGGAGTAGCTGCTGGAAATTTAGGCAGGAAAGCAGGTGCGGTGAAAGAATTGAGACTTGTGATGCACAATGATAGTCGCAATTGGGTTATTTTGAGTGAGGTAATGTGAATTTATCAAACCATTGGTAATTTTTAGATTTTGAATCATCCAACATTTCACTTTTATGTTGCAGATTTTTATAGAAACCGACGGAAGCAAACGGTGATAACAAATTTTTTATTTAAGTCTACTTATACGTAATTTACATACTTAATTATCTAGTCATTATCTATTTCATTTATTATCGCGTGTAAATTGTGCGAATGTTCACCAATTTTAAAAAGGTATTGTAGTGTTCTGATTTTAAACCATGTTTTTATCGTAGTATTCCTTTTTTTAAATTAATCAATTTATTTTATATTCAAATTTTTAATCTGCCGTTGGGTTTTGTTTTAAATATAAGGTGTTGTTTTGCGATCATCGTATTTATTTTTCGTATTTTTTTGGAATGTCTTTCATAACTGAATTATTGCTTATTATATATTCTGCGTCATTCAATGAACTTGAAATCGATTGGCGATAATATTTCTTAATTTAAAGCGAAGATAGAAAAATCACACGTAGCGGTCTTATCGCAATCATTGAGATATCTATTATAATGTGTTTGTGTAATAAACAGACGTCGATACTAATTTCCGATTATTAAATATAAATGATTCATCATCCGTCATCGAGACTACACCGAAGACTGACGTAAAATTCATAAAATCGATGATTATTAAAAGAAATAATTCCCCCATTTCCTCTTCATCTTTATAGGGAGTTCTAAATATCAGTTTAAAGTTTTTAGGAAACCCTGCTAAGCTTTTCTCACTTGTAATGTGGCAACACTGCTTGTACCAAGCAATGTTTCGATATTTAGTAAATTCGATAATCGATTGATACGTTAAACCACGTGCACCTTGACGTTATCATAATTTTGTAAAATTTTGATAACAATTCAGTTATTCCAAAAATAAGTTTTTAATTATCGTAACAAAAAGCTTCAAAAAGTCGTATTTTCAGCGAAATGTGTTCGGTTGTCCAAGAAGATTTTGAAGTTGAACAAGTTGATCCTGTGAAGCCGAATACCAAGTATTGTATATTGATAATTTAAGTTCACAGCTGAATTACTCGCTGCTAACGCATACAAATTTCCAGATTGAAAAGCGGATGTAAGAAATGTACCGAAAAAGCTGTGATAGTACTGCAAAAAATACATTGCTATTGCAGGTTCGTATCTAGAATTTTTCGCGTATTTTAATTTTTTTGATTTTCACCATTGCATTATTTCACTTTAGATCGTGTTTTCTGAAAATGGTCACTCACAAGTTTCGTTCAACTTTAGGTAAAACTAAATTGGTAAAGCATGATGAAAATATACTTGCAATATTTTACGGTGATCAGAATTCCATCGCTTTGTTGCATCTGTTGGAGCAAGGTGTCTCCGAAAATACTCATAAACGAATCAGATTCAAATCGTTTATTCTCTATGTTGATGGTAAGGTGTCTTTTTCGCATTGCAGGAAATATTTCTTTTTTTAAATTCGTGCATTCATTAATTTATAGAAAGCGCTTTGTGGACATCGGATCTTAATAAAGCGAACATACTCGATGGTGTTTGGAAATCATTGAAATGCTCGTTTGATTGTTACGTCATCAAGTTGAGCTCAGTTTATACAGATTATACCTTCTACAACATCAAAGATGTTCAACCTTCTTCTATTCTCGAACAAAATGAAGACGATGTTAAATTAAAGAATTACTTCAATGAAATCAAAAGTCCCTCTAGTAAAATTGATTTTATTCTTAGATTGAGGTTGGCTTATTTAATAGTAATTACTTATTGAATGGAGAAAGTTTTTATAATTTTTTTTAATTTTTCAGATATTTAATTCAAACCGAAGTATGTCGTAAATTGCAATGCTCCAAGGTATTAACTCCGGAATGCGGTACTGATTTATCAATTCGATTATTATCCGATGTTATTTTAGGCAGAGGATCTCAGATATCTTCTGATGTAGTGAGTTGAATTTTTTTTCTTTTATTTAATAGAAAGATAATAAAAAGATGTAAACGTTCTAGGGCGTTTGTGATAACAAGTTGAGCAATTTAAGTATATTAAGGCCTTTAAGAGAAATTACCACTAAAGAAGTTACTTTTTATAATGTATTTAATGAGTTGCCAATCCAAACTGTTCCATCTATAACGTCCATGGTTTGTATTTTTTTGATTTTCTACAATTGATAAGAAAGTGAAATAATTATATCGCTGGCAATCACAGTTTGATTCGGTAAATAGTATTCAGCAAGTCACTGAGTCGTTCATTTGTAATCTCCAAGAAGAATTTCCTTCAACCGTTTATACAGTTTTTCATACCGGCGATAAATTAAAAATGGCGGAAAACCTAGATCAAGATGATATTTGCGTGATGTGCAATGTAAGTGTTCATTGATGCTACTTTCGTTTAAGTTGAAATCAGCATTTTATTTCGCCTCGTTTACAGAATAAAATCGATTCGTCTAAATGTCCCGTATCATTATTACCAAAGCCGACATCAAGTTCTAGCGAATCCAATAATGAAAAAAAATCCTGTAAAGATTGCTCTTGTAAGAAAAACCAGACTCCTGAAATAACGCGTGTTTTGAAAAATTCACTGTGTTATGGATGTAATCGTTTGATAAATGATATGGTTTGTGTGATAAACATTTATTTTTATTGTGAATTTAGAAATATTACACGTATCACATTAATTTTTGTTTTGTTTTTAGGATACCTTGGATATTTTACCTGACAGAATCGTTGAAAAAGCCAAACAGAAGTTACATTCTGAGCAAATGAGAACTAAAATTGAAGATTTTTTGCTATAAAAACTCATTTAAAATGACATTTTATTGCTCGGTTGAAATTTGGAATTGAATGAGAATTATCAAGTACGTCGTGCTCGCGCTGATCATCTGCAACAATTTGTCAAAGTTGTGTACGAAAAATTTAAATTATATGGAAAATAGTGAATAATTTTTACCGCATAAAGTAGTGAAAAATCAAGGGGAAAGAATCCACATACGTTGATTTGAAGTTTTTTGTACATTAATTGCAAAGCAAATATGTCCAACTAAAAAAATATCCATGAAATAATAAAAATGCGATAGAAATTTTCTAATGTTTTACTTACTTCTTTATGAACTTCGGGGAAATCACCATTGATCAAAATCTTGTGTACCAAATTAGACGTGAGATTTGTCTATTAAAATAAAATAAAGTTGAAATATCGCTATCGATTGTATTACAAAAATTACTTTGGAGTTACCTGTTCCGTCACATTTCCCGATGATTTAAGCAGGAAACATAATTTGAGTACTATTACTACCGGCCAATACGCAGTATAGTATACAATCATTTTATGATACTTCTTTAAATTGGGATCGGTCAAAACATAAAAGAATGTGTATATGTTACAAGTAGCAATAGTAAAGTAGGCAGCGATTTCCACCAATAATGAAGGTGAAAAATAACTATTGAGATTTTCGGTAGTTTTAATTAACCAGCTGTGAATATTAGCCAACTCTTTTATTTTACGTTTCGTGAATGTGTAATATTTAATGGTAGATATAATTTGCGATTTTTCAGTTTTATCTTGTTTGGTGATTTTCAAAAAATTATTGATGTATTCGAATCGATTGGTTAGGAGTCTAAAAATCACTAAAATCCTACAATCGGCGAGTAAAATAATTAAAAATGATACATGAAAAGTTATTACATAAGCTCGATAGTAATTTGGGCCATCGTGTATTAAAAGCATATAATCCACGACGAGCAACACAAACGAAGATAGACAACTCAAGAAAAGGTATTTATTCGCGTGTAAATTTTCTTTCGTAACGTCAATAGAGAGTTTATGAATCATGATATTGTCAATTTGTATCAACTCGTCGATCGCCGAATCGTATTTTTTAAATCTAATAATCGAACAAGTGATTGATACGCAACTAGCCATACTTAACGATAAAAGCTGCAGATGATTTGCGATCAACGTTACCGGCGATACGATTATACATTCTCCTTCATGAAACTGTTTCAAACTATATATCGAAGCGTACAGCAAAGCGATTACAATAAACAAAGGATACACGAAATTGGCGACGAAAAAAGGAGATGGTAGATCTATGGATGCCAAGCCAAATACTTTCAAGAAATAATTTAATAATCGTAAACGTTGCTTTATCGTTGAAAAAACAAAACTATCTTTGCTGAAATGAATCATCGTAACTTTTTGTTCTTTTGTCGCGAATTTCACCTGGTTCCACATTTGAACTGAATTTAAATTCGAAGGATATTTTGAAAATGCGTTTGTGCGAAGTTATACAGCTGCGTTGATATATCGTTACTTTTAATTAATTTTTTGATGGAGAGGTGCTTCTAGTGGCTTTTCGGATCCTTGAAATAAACGAGTAACACTATTGTACTTCATTTTACAGGTCTTGTACTGTTGTAATTATCAAATTATGTCTTCAATTTTAAAGTGAAGCGGATGTGAAGAAAATGAACTTAGGAAATTTGTCTTCTTCACGCTGATGACAATTATTACAACGCATTGATTGGAGAGGCAATTTGAAGAATTTTTCAGATGATTCATTTCGTTTTACACGAATTGTTGGAATTCAAAAATCTAAACGTGGTGAAAATGGAAACGAGAATATCGAATTGCTTCGTTCATTTTCCCAATTCCCTCTGTTTTTTCAATTTTAGTAGCGTTATTCAAGAATTTTAAAAGTTTGATTATTCAAAAATTTATTTAGCGTTGTTTTTGTGGTTGATTATTATCCCCATCACTTCGACACTTCGTGAAGCGCAATTTTAAACTTTTTTACTTTTTCAAACTTTTTTTTCGAACAAATTAGATCAAATTTAGTCAAATCTACCAAAATTTACCTTTAAAAATTGCCGAACATCGAAATCAAATAATCGATTATTTTATTTGACAATCGAGCGAAAAGTCGAGTAGGTAAAAAAACCTTGAAAAGGAACAGTGCGAAAGTCAAATAAGTAGGTAAAATTCTCGAAGGTTTTTCTGAAAATTCAAATGTGGTAACACTGATTCTTGACACGCAAAATCGATCGAATTTTTTAATTCAGTTGTTTATATTTTGAAACAAGAATTTTTATAAGTTTGTTAATTTAATTATTTTTTAATAGAAAATATAATGACTAAGTTTTCGTGTTCAACGTACACATTCAATATGTTACTTTCAAAACGTTTATAACTTGACATGTTTTGATTTGGCGTATTAATGTAAATAAGAGGTAAGGTTAACTGTAAACATTCTAAACATTCATCCATCGACCTCGTTTTTTTCATTATTTGACTAGTTAAATTTAGCCAATATTGTTTTTATTTAGCCATCGAACAAACCACTTCGCGTGAATTTGGATTTCGTTATTTTACCATGATTCCTGACTCGAACATGTCGCTCAATACAGGTACTAAATCTACGCCTTTTTTAAACTCGTGCTCATTGTTACTGTAACATTATGTGACGTTATACTATTACAGAAATCTCAGCTGCCTTACAAGTACTCGAACAGATTCACGAGACAATACGTTCATCGGATGATGAAAAACTCAAAGCTCAAACCAAAAGTGATTTGAATTTGTTAATTAGTACGCTTCAGAATCCCATATTGCGGAGTATCGCTACGATTCAAGTACATATTTCGTGTATATACAGCTTCGCTGCGTGACATTGGTGATTTCACGATGTTTTCATTTCAGGGCTCACTTAGCGAATTAGATAATCAATTACAAGAACATCCTTCTATATTGCCAGCTGATTTCAATATCACCGAATCGGGCGAACTCGAGTTGAATGTTCAAAGATCTATTTATGAAACCGATTATCAACCTTTGACGCAAGAATTCGAAGATCAACGTGTGCCGGTGGCTAAACTGTCATCTTCATCTGGTGAACCTTCGTCTCCGCAGGTATAACGATACTTCGAATACGTTATTTTCGATATCATTTATAAAACTATCATTGTGTAATTTCAGATTAATAATTCTGGAGTCGATGATCTCTCAATGCCGCCGATTACCACGCCATCTTATGCTTTGGAATTTCAACGCGTCATCGATGAAACCTCCCATGGCCGGGAAGTACTTACGATTCAGGTAATCCTCGCGTCGTGCTTTTGAAATATTTACTTTACTAATGGTACTTTCATCGTAGCTTTTCAAACCGGACGGAAACAGCTTAGGGTTCAGCGTGGTCGGTTTACGTACCGAGGAGAAAGGAGAAATCGGCATTTTCATCCAAGAAATCCAACCCAACGGAATATCGGCGAGGTGAGCATTCGCACCTTCCTAATCCGCTTATTCGCGATTTACAATTTTCGCAAGTTAGCGACGAAATTACATCGACGATTTAATTAAACGACTCCCGGTCTATGTTGAAACTCGATTGTTTATTCGCGTATATAATTAAGTCGCGTATAATTGCGGGGTGTGCTTTCGGTCATTTTTTCTCCTCTATAACGCTCCATTCATGACGGTTTTCATTCGTCCTTGCTTGCGACTACGCTTCTGCGCCGTGTCGCCTCTTCAGGCCTGTTTCTCTTCGAAGCTTTAACCATTTTCAGCATGTTCGGATATCTCGTTTGATCGTTCGTTCGGTATTTCATGTTCGAACGTGCTTAGTTGAAGAGACGCATTCGGCGCGTTTCGTCGGTTACGTTCGTGCGAAAAAGCGACGCTTGTTGCGTCAAAATGCGCGTTGATACAGCTACGATCGCCGATGACGTATTGAGAATTTTCACCTGTGTTTATTCCAAGGTATTTTATTTTTATTCGTTTTCAGTCCGAGTATTTTTAACATGGAGTTTTTTCCGAAGCTTTTCTCACGTCAATACGCCGATGAATTGAATATTTTACGTGCATGTGCCACCGACCAGTCCGCATGTTCACGTTACACTCGATTAAATGGTATCCCGTGTAGCACGCATTTTAGCTTCCGAGTGTTAATTATGGCATTTTTTTTTCAATATTTTTTATACCTCGCTATGAGTATTTCCACCATGTAACACGCGATGTTTCGCCGATACTCTCGTTTTCTCCGAACGTAGAAAATACGCCATTGAGAATTTCAGCGGTACCGGTGAGAAATATCTCGGACGTTAGACGTCTACTGGTATTTTCACCCATAGCGGCATCATTACGGAGACGGTAAGACGCGAGGGTACATTAAGATAAACAATTCTACACCATATAACAACAGCATAGGTAAACCCTTACGTGCACGGTACCGACCCATTTTCAACTTGTATGTATATACACGTCCACAAATCGATATTCGTGGCGGGGTGCGTGCGCCTTAATGTTAAACGCTATTCGTGGTTTACGCTTCAGGTGAAGGGAAATTATCAGAATTACTTGAGACTATAGGGGTTCGTCTTTCCCGTGTTGCGTGTCACCCCTCTCGCATTTTTTCACCAAAATGTTCGAGGCAAATTGTATTTTAAACCGTGGATTACCCACGATTCTACCGCAGCCGCAAATCTTGTTTTTTAATCCTTTTTAATATCACCGTCGACCGGTGAACCGGTGATTGACAAGCGTTCCCTAGAGATTCCTCTTGTTGCTAAGCGATCTGTTTCGGTGTTGCGTCTTCACCAGGAAAAAAAACCCTCGAACGTGATTTTTACAGACGAATTTCAAAATGGTAATTCCATTAATGATAAGTATACCTTGGGAAATTCCCGGTAATTTGAATTTCAACGCGGGTTCCATTCGTGTTCGACAACTTTTCCCGCAGAGATTACCGACGTTATGGTGAATTTTAACAGCGTCCGGTGATCTCGTCGAGTGAAATTCCTGTTTCGAGTGTTTTGAAAATGTTAATTAGAAAAACCTCTTATGCTGTGTTCCATTCGAAGTATATAATCCTTTGACGGGTCGAAGTTTTGCCGAGCCTGGGATTTAAATGGGCAATGCCTCAAGAAGGACTCCTCGCTACTACATTAAAATGCTCCATTAATAGATAGGCAGCGTTTTTATGCTAGTTTTTATCCTCTTAGAATTAGTTTTTTCGTGATATCTCGAAAATTTGAAGAGATACGATGAAAATGTTCAATTCAAAAATTTTCTCCTTTGAATTCTCTACAACTTTTGTTTCAATGTTTTTCACCTCAGATCAACTATTGGTCCTGAAATTTGCCTCCATAAGGAGTGTTTTTGAGGCAAACACAATGAAACCGAGATTCCTTCAAGTAACTCAAAACTGCAAAGAGATATGAAAAAATATATATCGCAAAAAATGTTTCTCTTTCGATTCCCTACAATCCTGATGTTCACGGTTTCCATCTACGCTTCATCTTGATCCGCAAAAAGCCCTCTCCCCCTTCCTCCTCTGTAAGAAATGAGCTTTTAAATTCCATAAAATAGCGAAAATAAGAAACCTTGTACTGCGAATAATTTATCTGAAAAATTTTCATGTTTTTTTTACCTTAAAAAATATTGATAGAGGTCTCTTTTGTAAAGAAAAATTTTAGGAGGGGTAGGAGGGGCAGAATGTCTCAATAATCTCTGTTTTTTGACGATAAAACAAAAACAACGACATTTAGGTAAAAAATAGTTATTAGGAAAATTAACGAGCATAAAATTTCCTACAAAATGGTATCGTCGTGGTTCCATTTCGATGAATTTATTTATTACCACAGGGTGTTCAAAAAAGTACAAATTTTTTAAAACCGCGAATTTCGTAAAAAAAACACGTTTTTTAGTGTTTGATTACTATTCTTGCGATTTGTCGGAAATTACCCCTTGTCCTCTCCACTTTTACCACATTTTGACTTATTTCATAATTTAAGAATCTGACTCAATGGCAACGCTGATTCACGAATTTTCAACGTAGATGATCCTTATGTTATCGATCAGTATTTGAAGTAAAAAAATCGATATTTTTCAGATATGAAAAATGGCCAAAGGAGGGGAAAGGGGGTAATTTGACATCGATAATTCGTGAAAGGCCGTTAAATAATTTTCTAGACGCCCTGTACCATTCGTTCGTCATTTTTTTCGACGCTTTATTTCAGCGACGTTGAATTTTTTACCTTTTTTAGGCTTCCGTTTGAATCAAATAAAAGAACGAGATTTGAAAAACACTCGATTAAATTTTCAACCCTCGAGTTGCCTTTGTCGTGGTGAATTTTCTGAAAAATTTCAGATATTACTAAATCGAACGAGAAAGCTGAGATGATAAGATAAAAATGCGGTATCTAAAAGAAGAAATTCGAAAAATAGAGGGAACTCGAAATACGCGAGATAACTCGTTATTTTTTTGTTTTATAATTCAAAGGTTAAAAAGGACTAATTTCGAAGTAATATGAAAAAGTTTTTCTTCGTGTTTCACGTCATAATTTTTTTCTTTTTTTTTTTTCATTAAGAAATTCCGAACCTTTTTACGAATTATTTTTTCGACTGAAGCGAAATACTTTAAGTGGAATAATCCATGTAAGAATTTTTCAACTTTGACGAAACACGAAAAGTTGAGAAAGAGAAAGCATCAAAATTATACTAATTCTTTGAGTTTTCTTTTTTTCGTCGTCGTAGAAATTCCTCGTATACGAAATTAGTGGTAAAACGGTTGCCACAGAAATGCGGAGTTTCGCTTAAGGACTCTTTAAAATAGATGACGAATCACTCGAGTCGCGTACCTTAGGAAGGATGAGAAGGTACTCAAAAAAGTTGAAAAGAATTTCGAAATAGCGTAAAAAAAGAACGAGTAAAAGCGCATCTCGAAAATGTATTATTTTTATATTCGCTTTTTTTTTCGTTTCGTCTAAAGGCGTATAAGGAAACCTCTTTTGAGTTTATTCCGTTTGTGAAACGAGAGAAGGTGGAGGAAAAGATGTCGTGTTTTTTTCTATTATATTTGTGTATGTTTGGCGGAATAAAAAGGTTATGGGAAATTAAACGCCGTGGAAAATTTCGCTTTGAGAATCGAATAGGAAAGTCGCTTTTGTATTCTTCGTCTTTATTTTTTTTCATGCTCGGAGAAATATTTTCAAATTAGGTGGCGCTTTTTGAATTTTTTTCTCCCGCGGTAACATGCGTACGGTGGTTTCAATCGAAGCGGAATAAGGATATGGATGAAGTACACTTTACCCAAATTGTTGAAATTTCTAATGATTTTCCAAGTTGTAACGTTTTCAAGGACGAAGACGAAAGAATGAGTTTTTCCGCGTGTACCTAACGTCGTTTCCGTTATCGAATATTGATTTTGTACAAAGCAATTCACGAATTTAATTCGATTTTTAGCTCGTGAAAAATTCAATTTTCGCGAAATTTACAGAGCTAGTGAGAAATTTTCAAGTTGATGCGGAGGGAAGTTTTTTTTGTGGAGTGCTTGTGTTTGTATGAATTTTTGAAGATGTGTTCGCATCGAAATCCGGACATCGACGCCTTGACGTCCCAACACCGTAGTCGTATTTTTCATCATTAAAATGGAAACACTGAATTTACACGAATACAATTTCTCAAAAAATCAATTAAAAAGTGTTGAAAATTGTTCAATATTTGCTCAATACTACATAAAAATTGTTAAAATAGTTTAGAATCGATCAAAATTTATTTAAAATCGCCTAAAATTGCTTAAAATTTCTCAAAACTGTCAAAATGTTACTAAAATGATTCAAAATTGTTTAATATTTGCTTAAAACAGTAATAAAGTTGTGTAAACCGATTAAATTAATGAAAAATTTAACATCAAAATGTGGTCAAAATAATTTATAATTGATCAAAATTTGTTTAAATTGGGGCAAAATTGTCAAATTTTTGATAAATTTTTTGTAATTTAAACCAAATCTTTCAATAATTTAATCGTTTTGCACAATTTTTGTGTAATTTTAAGCAAATATTAAGCAATTTTCAACAATTTTAACAATTTTTTGAAAATTTTGGACAATTTGAAACAATTTTAGATAAATTTTGATCAATTTTAAAGTATTCTAACAACTGTTGCGTAGTTTTGAGCAAATATTGAACATTTTTCTGCAATTTTAACAACATTTTTACTATTTTGCGCAATTTTAAACAAATTTTGATCAATTGTAAACCACTTTAACCCTATTTCCACACTTTTTATGTAATTTTGGACAAATATTGAACAAGTTTCAACAATTTTTACATCATTTTTAAAATTTTACGCAATTTTAAGCAAATATTGAACAGTTTTGAACAATTTTAACAACATTTTAACAATTTTGCGTGATTTTAAGCAATTTTAAATATATTTTGAACCATTTCATCAACATTTTTTGTAATTCTATATTCGATACGAATATTAAACAAATTTAAATAATTTTAACGTCATTTTAGCCATTTTTGAGTAATTTTAACGCAAATTTTTCATCAGCTTAATCATTTTGTACAATTTTTATGCAATTTCGAAGAAAAACTGAACAACTTTGAACAATTTTATCAACATTTTTACAATTTTATATTATTTTAAGAAGGTTGTGGCGAGGGTGAGCATGAAGTGACCGAGTCTAGGACAGCAAAAACTCGAAAATTCGCCCCTGAAAACGTCCACAATGGTTTTCGGAATAGTTACCAAACCTGAAGAACCATCTTCAAATTTCTACACTTCTTTATTAATTTTCATTAACGAACCCTCGAAATAATCCAAGAGCTTTTGAGTTCACACTCTCCCAGTGCCTTCGTTCAAACCGATGAAAATCCTTGGCAATTTATCGCTGGAATTTCTGGAATTACGGCTTTTTCACTCGAATATCTACACAAGGCGAAAAGAGCCCTTGACCTGGTGTTCGAGTCTTTGAAATACTTAAGAGCTTTTGGAATGATTACAAAAGACTTTGAAGCGATCTTCAGGGTCTCTGTAGTGGTTCCAGCTTGATTAACAAAGCTTTTAAAATTATCGCTTCAACTGTTGAACTCGTTAAAGTTTTCTCCAAAGGGTGGAATTTTTGAACGCAATTTTCGAAAATTTTCGAGGTCGTGTAAGACCTGTAATTTTGGCGTTGAAATATTCTAAATATGTAAAATGTTCGCAAAAGCTGGAAAACTCGTTTTACGCGTTATTTAGCGTCGATGTGTTTTGAGATTTTCTGCAAATCTGCGATGATTCTGTGGCTTCAAAAAGCTTCGCATTTCAGGCTTCTCTGTAGTAATTTCTCAAATTATATATGTACGAGGAAAGTCTTGAAATGAATTCGTAGAGCGTGAAAAAGTGGAGCTTTTTTGTCAGATGTGAACTGAAGATAGCATAGAATGTAATGAGTCTGTAGCTGATTAGTGAGGTGACTTAAGAGATTTCGATCTGCTCGTCCCATTCCCCTCGAAGGATTCTTCAATTGTTTGCTATCAAGATGAGGTTTTCTCGTGGAGATATGCAACTGGCAATGTCTGTTCACCTACTGAGAGATTTTCGAAACACCTTGTGTATTCTGTTAGGTTATAGAGGATGCTTTTCAAGCCACCTTATGCGATTCGCTAACAGCATATTTGTGTCTGGCGACTCGTAAAAGCTTTAACAGCACGAGAACCCGATGAGAAAAGCGTCGCGTGTGTATTTTTACATATAAATTCGTAAACACCATCCGAGCCTTCGTACCAAGAGTAGTACAAACGCGGTCACGAATTTTATCGACTCGAAAGTCTCTTATCGCGTCGAAGAACGGCGAAAGAAAAAAATCGAAGCACTTTTTCACTCATTAATTCAGCGCGATATTAACGTGCGAAATGATAAAAACAGCCGCGGAGAGGAAGGTATGAAGTGCGAAAGCTCGTCGATATTGTTAAAGTCACGACTCCGTGGATTTTTTTATCACGGTGTCGCGAATGCTCTAGTTTTCAATATGTAAAGCGAAACGGATGTGTAAACATGATATGGCTTGTGCCATCAACGATATCGTGATCGGGGTAGATACTCGTTTAATATTACAGAATATATTACACGACACTAAGTTCCCCGTAAAGTAAAGGGCCATTTGATGACTGCGGCATTTTTAGAACCGTGTTGCAGACAGATACGTGGCGTACATTTTGTAACGAAGCGGAGAAATCACACGAAATTAAATTAGTTTGGGTTTTTTAGTATTAGTCGTCTGGGTTTTTAGGAATTTTCCGCGAATAAGGATTTTCTGGAGGGAAAAGGTGTAATTTATACAGGGTGTTTCGAGGAACAAGCGGAGCCTTCCATCTAGGAAATATGCAACACATAGAGAATCCATGTAGTGTGTATTAGGACTGTCGATTTAAATCAATTTCAATCAACGAATTACCGACTTATCAAAAGCAATGCTGTCTACCAAAATTATTTCTAAAAAATTATCATTTTTTGGTAATTTAGATCAAATTTATATCAAACCAGGTACGTCGAGAACTTAAAATTGATAAATCGTTTCGAAAAATTATCGAAAATTTTCAAATACCCCTAGGAGGATTCCTGCCTTTTGATTTTTCCAGTTTTCGAAATCATTATTCCAAATCCTAAAGGTTCGGAGAGTAAGTAGGCACTTTTTCGTGTAACGAGTTGTCTATTCTTTTTATAATTTTATAGAGAATCATAGAATTTCCATTTTTTTTGCTCTTCAAGTTTTCACCATATGCGAATTCATTTAGCAACAATGAAGGTATATATGGATAATAAATATTTTTGAGTAAAATCCACATTATTTTGCAAAAATTATTTATTAGAAAAATTGAAGTGACTTTGAGAACACATTTCAAAAAAATTTAAAGTTGAATTAGTTACAATTAAAAAAGGTGACTTAAGGCAGCCTCCGAAAAAACTATCGATAAAAAAATACTAATTTTCAAAATTCCAGAAAAATTCTGTCTCTAGGTAATTTTTAAAAAAACCATAGTGAAGAGGTTTCAATTTTGGAGACAATTAATAATGATATTAGATTGAGAATTCAAACGAAATAAGTAATTAAAAAAATACTGGTACAATGAAATCTCAATTTTCGAGAAGATTTATAATAAAACTACGTTTGGAAAAAATTAAACTTAAAATAATTAATAAAAGAGAAACGTGAACAATAAATTCGAAAAAATTGTAACATTTTAAAGAAAATTTTTTAAAAACAAAAACACGATTAAACACATACCTACTTCTTTTGTTTATAGGTATTTCAAACAAATACTTTGATTTGTACCAAAATTTTTTCACGAAATAGATCTAGTGATGATGCTGGAACCACGGCCGGTTATGTCTTATGGAAATAAAAAATTACATTATATAGTTCACCGGCATGACACCATCAGCGCCACTATTTTTACGAATAAAATATATTTGGTTGTTAGCTACAGTTTCCATTTTCTTCATCTGAGAAAATGATATTGTTTTCAGTGTTACAAAGCAGGGCAGAGCAGAAGGTAAGGACGGGTTACATTTTGGGAAAATAAAAATATACAAAACAAAAATAAAAAAAATAAACAAAACATGCGACAGTGGCGCTAATTGACTGCGGTGTCATGCCTGCGAACTAAATAAATTCCACAGATGAAAAAAATCGCTGACCAGAAATTTTACATTGAGATGCCTATCTATTTTAAACGAAGTTTATTATATAATCTTTGGCTGGAACCTGGCGTCAAGAATCCTTGGATTTCTTTTGTGTTTTGAAAATACTTTTCTTGACACTTGAGAATCAACTCTCAGCGCATTTATTAAATGCTGTCAATCGTATTTTCCATTTAGCATCTTCAAATAAATAGAATGAAAAATATTTTCCACCTATGTTTCATATGCTATTAGTTCGGTTCGTTTTTGCACAGTACCTTGTAAAGTAACGTTCAACATTTTATCCTTGAGGTCTTTGATCTTCATTGTTTTTGTCGCCATCATTGTAGAAAACTATGAAAACAATTCACAAATATTAATTGATTGTAATATTAAATAATCACTTGATACTTTTCAAATCATGATACTTACATATCACACTAATTGTAGAATAACAACGTATCAAGAATAACGCACGAATACTTCTCACGTTATGGAAATACTATGAAAACAATTCACAAAATGTATTATTGATTACTTGCTACTTTTCAAATCACGATACTTACATATCACACTAATTGTAGAATCACAACGTATCAAAAATAACGCACGAATACTTTTCACGTTTGTCGCTAGTAGTACCTACGTTTACCGCTAGGAACGCAATGAAATACATACGAATTTTATCAGTAATCAGCTGCTTAACATAATATAGAGCAATACACAACGTACACGTGAACACACATGCACCTCAACTTTGAAGTTTAATTACTCAGACTAATTAACTTATGCAATGGCTTGTTGGCCATAAACATTCCACAGTATGAGACCAATGTATGGTGCAAATATTACTGTTATTAGTTCATTGGTTTTTACGTTTTTAAAGGACTAACAGACGCACACTGAAATTATATATAAAGAAAGAAAGATAACAGACGTCGATAGAAATGGTCAAAATAGACTCTTGAGGTCTCAAAATAAAAGTTGACTATGGTCACCCCCCAAACTCCCACCGACTGATACAACGTAATAGCCTTGGTTTTTATTAAAAATCCCTGGCTAGAAATACCACAAAAATCCCACAAAAATGCCCTCAAACGTGTTAAATTCCTCCTGATCCTAAAAAGTGGGAGATGGGCACATTATTTACGAAAATTAACAAATAAAGGAATTCACCACGCCGAAGATTTACGACGCCATTACGCGCTCAAAAAGGCCGCAGGCGAATTTACTCAAAAACGATGGGTAATTTTGACATAAACGCCAACGAAATTACCGATTTCATCCGAGCCATATTTAATTCATGACGTATCGCAAATGCCCGCCATTACTCGCGGCTAATCAAATGCATAACTTTTTATCCGCATTACGAATAGGAAGAAAATTATGTAAATGTTTGTACGATAACTTTTGAAACTCTTCCGGAAAGGTAAACCGGGTTTCATCTGCTAATAACCGAACTCTCGCGACACACGGGAAAGTGATTGTTGTTTATAAAAAAGAACAAAAAGAATTTATTGTTATCTAAAATCGATAGATTTTACATGTTTTATGTTACCGTCGAATTTGAATTTGAAATTTCGCGATTTTCGATTAACTAAAATGTCTCGAATTGCATTATTCATTTGAAAATGGGGGAAAAAAATCATCGAAACCGTGCGACCTATGCTTTTACGAAATAAAAACGAATTTTCGTTTGAGAAAAAAAGCACCACGCGTTATGAACTTTCAAAAGCGATGAAAATATAAAATTTCTCGTAAAAATACCTACGTCGAGAACTGAAGAAATTTACGTCTCGTTACATCGAAATATATTTATCCCGATAGGAGAATTTTTTTCGTCGAAATATTTCCCAAGTTTATTTTTTTGTCGTTTATGAGAATGAAAAATACGAAAAAACGATACACGCTGAAGGCAATCTTTTGAAATTAAAAAGCTTTCCTATTAAATTTTCCATTCACGTGCGAGGAAAAAAAATCACGCGGATTGTCTAAATTAAATTATTAATTTGAAATAAGATGGCGCCAGGAAAAATACCTTCATTAGACGTCGCGTAACTTCACAAAGCTAAAATTCCTTCAACAGATAACAACCGAGGAAAAATCATAACTAAATCCGCAAGAAATCGTATAACATCTTTCGACACGACATTCTTGGAATTCTTTTCGTTTTATGAATTTCCGTCGAACCGAGCAAAAAAAAGGACTCGACGTCGAATACGTAAAGAAGAATTGTAAACAAAACTAGCCTTAAGCGATTTTCCGTGGCTATTCTTACTCTAAGCACATTTGCCCAATAAATATCGTCTCATCGAACGTATTTTTCATCGGGGGAAAAAAGCACAAAGAAGGGAAAACTCGTTGACAGATTTCTTTTTCATCTTCGTCGTCCGAGTACATGTTTCAAGAAAGGTCAAAAAAAGGAAACTTTATCGCGAAAAAAAGCGCCTAAGAACATCCTCATTCGTGTGAAGATTGATTGAAATAAATTATTCCTTTCAAAAGTTCACGTTTTCACCGAGAACAAAATACCAAAAAGGCCGGACAAGTATAGAAGAAAAGATTGATTGCGTTGCCGCACGCGTTATAAAAGCAAAATTCATATGGCGTTGTATCGTCGTGGAAATTGTGTAAGTGGTAAAATAAACATAAGCAAAATGGTGACCCTAGTGTCACAAAAATCAACACCTTTTTAACGTTTTTCGTACGAGTTTTTTTCCCGTAGCGTGAGCTTTTAGCGCTAGAAAAAAAGGAAAAACTTCATTACACTTTGAAATTCGAAAAATAAACAGAGGTATTTTTTCATAAATAACAAACCAAATGTACAAGGTGATTCGTAAATGCTGTTTGCTTCGTTGGAGTATATGAGATGACTCAGAATATTAATTAAGGGTTAGATTTATGAACGGAAAAATTTTTCATGTTGACGAGCCTTAAAATTAGCAATGTACTTAGTTCATCCGCTTTGTTGAAAAGTATTAATTTTCTTAAAAATACGACGCTGATATTCGATGATATTAGAATATGTAACCACTTTTGTTTACGTATTTCTCTATAGATTCTTTGTTCGAGGTTCATCTTCTTCCACAAACGTATCTCCCCACAAAAGCTCAATGTATCTATTTGTGATCGAACGACTTCCAGGTGTTTTAATTCATTATGTGTTTATTCAAGGTTGGTCTGAAATATTCAACAGAATAATTGAACTTATTGTAACTTGCACACTTGAACTACTATAAACACTACGAAATTTTAAAATTGTTCCCGTAAAAGTCATCAGCAGTGTTGGGAACCTGAAATTTCAGTTTATTCAGCTTTCACACTGAATGCGGTTCTAATAGCTGAAATTTCATTCAAAGATTGCAATGCTTCCAGCGGTGATTTTTTAGGTTTCTTGGTTTTCGATTAGTTCGCGATCCTTGGGCAGACATAAATCTAATACTTTGTTGACAAACGTTACGTTGCTAGTTCGTGATAATTGTTTTAGCGTATCTGTCTCGTAATAGTACGTGCTTTCTTTCGTCTTCCAGTATATTTGTAATGAAAAGTAATACAAAAGTATGATTTGTGATGCAATACCGAAAAAATTCATCTAGAATTCGACTTCTTTCTACTTGTATCGCGTAGCTTCTTAAATTGCTGGAAGCGTTATTCCATAAGTCAATAATATGACAACTTTCTTTTAGATTTATAATCGTTTGAACGAATATTTCATTAGTTATACAATATGGTAAGCTCGTCCAAAAGCTCAATGCCCAGTTTATCCGAGGCGGGTATCTGTCCACGAAAGCGCTAATTACATCCAATGGATTTGCTGAGAATAATCCTCGTTGTTGAGAGGCGTTCATCATGAATAGTATTTTTTTATACAGGGTGTTCCGGGGTAGAAGTAAGGTCTTCAACCCAGAAACTGTGCAACATAAACTGAGTCTATGTATGCATGTTTGCCTAGCCCCCGGGCCGCAGGGGCCATCGTTTAATAATTCAGTTAGAACATTTTTCGCCATCACTTCAAACTTTTCCTCGTCTGTTTCATGATGAAGGATTTTGATTGTTTTATATAGCAGCGTCTTGACCTCTAAAGAGCTATTTACTTTACTCTGTATGTTCCTTCGCCAGTTTTGATATACATGCCACAAACACAAAAGTTCCTTGTGGTCAGGTCCCATTACTTGAACCCAAGCATTATAAAATGCTGGATCATCATCACTCATGAATACTTTTGGTGTTATTGGTGCAGAGATACTATTGTTGACTTTTTCGAACAATTTAGACCATGTCTGTGTATCCTTTTTAGAAGAAAAACAAAATATAGTTGGAAATCCGTTACCGTAATAATTAAAAGGCAAAAGAAACTAAAGCTGGGGTTCAATAATATATATTAACGTGTTAACTGATTATCTAACGAAAACAAAACAGTGTAAACAGTGTTACCACAGTGTTACCACATTACTCCCCACAAGGAGAAAACTAAAACTAAGTGCGAAAATGTAAAAGAAATCTGCATATGAAAAAATAATTAAAAGTACACATGTAATAGCTAATAATTAAACTCGTCATAAAATCGTTGAGGTGGCTTCCTACTACGAGGGAGCCTGGGCATAGACGCCGAAGCACGGCTCCCAATTTTTTCCCACACAATTTACATGCGACTCAAAATTTCCCACGATTTGGGTTATTTCCCTCGATATCCCATCACTAGCAGTGTTGCCAACCCCCAAGATTTTTCTTGGGATTGTTAGATTTTTCATGCTCCCCCGAGACTGCCCCAAGATCTCAAGATTTTTCTTTTTTTCTTCAAAAAAATTTTTTTTATGCATTTATTTTGTTTCTAACCTATAAACAGGTTACTGTATTTACAAAAAATAGAAAAATTTATTAAATTTTATTAAAATTAGTAATTACCAAAAATACCAAGTGTTCAACTTTGCAAAATTTCCTTATTGTATTTGACATGGTATGAATTCGATCAACAAAAACGTAAGAAAATGAAAGGGCCAAAGAAAAGTAAACCCATAAAAAAAAGAACGAAAAGATTTTCAAAGTTTTTCCGATCCTATTATTGATTTACTTAATTTAGAGATAACTATGTGTTCAAATGTTCAAATCATATTGTTAATTGATAATTGTTTAATTTAGGGATAACTATGTGTTCAAATGTTCAGTTATAGTCATGTTCCTCGATATTTTTTAAACCAAAAAATGTCAATTCCAAAGTTTTTTTATTTTTTAAGCTTTTGTTGTCTTGTGATTTTTTAAAAAATATGAAGTGTGATTTTTCAAAAAATATGAAGTGATATTTTCGAGATGTTTTATGTTTTCATTTTGTTGTAACTCTTTTATAGCTCATTAGAAAGAGCTTTAAATTCCCTTTCCAAAGATACCCACGACGAAAAAAAATCACAAGATTCCCAAGATTTTTCAAGGCTGAATCTCAAGATTTTTTCAAATAAGGGGTTGGCAACACCGTGTAAAATTCATTATTAGAGTTTACGCATTTACTCATATATAAATTTCGATCATTCAACAATAAATTATTTATGCTAATGCGAAGATCTGTAGTTTGAATTCGGTCATTAGAACTGATTGATTTATTGCAGTAATCATACCATTTATTATTTTTTTGAAATTTACACGGATCATGAAAACATGGAATTTTCAAAAGGATCGCAGATAGGTGCTCGTCAAAAGTGCAATTTCGCAACACGACTACTATAATGTCTAAGTTTTAGCTCCGAGTACGCGGCGACGACGGGAGCGGGTTTTTGTAAAGTTTCCACTTTTATGAAGATATATTGTGCGTGGAATTTGGCGAAAGTAATGAAGTTACCGTAGTTCGTTTATATTCGACGTCGATCTCATCCCTTCTCTGTGTGTGCGCAGCGTCGTCTCAGAAAGCCATATCGTTACATAAAAGGCCTTTTCATGTTCCTTTTACCAAGCTTCTTTATAACTTTGAAATCGTTTACAAGAAGCGAAAGTTTTTTCTGGCTTCGCAAACACGAAAATATGGTTTCGCGACATCCACCATACTGGAAATTTGTCTAATCACATCGAAAGCATCCCAAGGCGACATATCGAACCAAATACCAAACCGGGCTTGTAAAAATGAAAAAGGAAATCACCGGATACAACGCAACAACGTCCCAAGGGAGGATGAAAATAGAAACGAGCTTTCGAGCGCGTATCGTGATGAGGAAAATGACGCGAGAGCGTGTTGGAATCGAGAAAAAAAAACACCTATTTCAATTACCCCGATCCGCTATTTCTCGCCTCGGGTTTTAAATTGAATTAAAACTCGAATTATTGCTCGATGCGTAGAATGGCGAATGTAATCGGACCATCGAGTGTGATAGGGTAATTCGGATATGGCCAAGTTCCCACGATTTCTTCCTACGAGCTGAAATGGTCGGAAATGAGGCTGCGAGGTTTCATCGATATCGGAGCGAGTTTTTGAGGTTTTTTTTCATCTTGAGCTTAGCTCGATGTAATTGGCTTGATAATGGTTTCAACGCGAAGGGAGAAACCCTTTTTGTAATAACTTTTTTACTACTTTTTCAACCTTCATTTTCTCCTAATAAAAAAGATATTACGGTATTTTCTAAACACACTGTGTGATTCGAAAGCACTACCAGGCAGCATTAGGTTTAATAAAATGGAAACCTAATGATATTACTATCGTGAAATACTTGAAATTATTAGGTGTAAAAAAAGCAGCTTTTTTATGGTGTATTTTCTCACCATATACAAACAAGCTGATCCGAAAAGTTCGACGGGGTTTTGAAATTGAACGATAATGCTCGTCTCGTTAATCAGTGTTGGGTACATTCTGTTCTATCATTTTTCTTTCGCGATTTGTACCGATAAATGCAAGATATTAAGTAATCTGGTTTGAATTCACAACACAGGGTGTCATTTGTAATTAAGAGAAGCTCTTTTGAAATATTTCTGTAGGTGATACTCGAATTAATTTGCTAAAATATCATTTCATTGGTTCTTCTCACTGACATGGTCTGAAATGCTGCTGAAAAGGGAAACTAATGTTACCAGTGTTGCCAACCGACCTCGGCGATTTATCTTGAGACGCCATAATTTAAAATCTTGAGAAATCTTGAGGTGTCAAAATGGGTTTCATTTTAAGGGAAATTTTAAGCAGATCATGGTACTGTGACACTACGGTGATAAAAAAAATGGAAAAAACACCTTTTTTTTATTTAATTTCATTTTTTGAACATTAATAAACCCAAAAAATTGATATGAAATGGTTTAAAACATCGAAAAATTGTTTTGAACTGTTTTTAATTTTTAAAACACGTTTTTTTCTATTAAAAAAAACACTTCTTTTTTCATTTCTTTTTATTTTTTGAATTTAAGAAAAAATTGAAAAAAAACATTACAATAATCAAAGTAAAGTCTAGGTTTAAGAATACGTAACACATTATTTCATCACTCTTTTTGCGTTTTTTTTTAATTTTTTGCATTTTTTTTCATTTTTGAGCAAAATTTGAATAAATCTTGAGAAATCTTATTATCTTGGGACGATCTTGAGGTGGTCTCAAAATCTTGTAATCCCAAGATAAATCTTGAGGGTTGGCAACATTGAATGTTACTAAAGGATCTATAACCAACCAGTGTCACCACATCACCCTCCCTCCTCAATTTCATTAGTTTTATCGCATATTTTATTTAATACGTCTTTGTATTCTATAAAATTGATAAATTTTGAACTTTAATGAATCCTGAATCTATGCGAAGAAGTTCCCACTTCTGCTGTTTTTTTTTCGTATTTTGATACTCGATCGTTAAATCGAACCTTTACTCGGGAATTTATTAGCTTCTTTTACGAAGAATTACGTAATTTTCCTTTTCACCGTAATTCCTCCTCTTTGCGGTACGATTAAACCCGATAAACGCTTCGGAAAACCTCCAACTAAGCTGTTTTAATTCTTTATATTTGTTTTGTAAATTAACCCCGATAAAAACTTGATAATCGTGTATACTTTCGGTGGTAATCTTCAGCTCCCTTTACGAATTTCCACGAACCATTTATAATAGCGTGCGTGATATAACGAAAGCTAATAGTGTCAATTATACGATGATCGGTTTAATAAAAAGTAAAATCGGTAGTTTCGGTTACATTTCTGCCCCCTCTCTCCACCGCTTTAAAATCACGCTTCGTATATGGAAAATCTATACTCGAGAAGGCGGTGAATAATGAATAAACATAGCGTGCGAATTGGTAAATACGCGATTCGAACAAGAGAAACGTTTTTGCTCATTAAAACACAATGAACTAACTGATTACGAGGCGCCACCGACCTACTCCTTCTGCTAAATTAAAATCGTTTCGACGCCGGCCTCTCGCGCTTCGAGATGGCGAAAAAATAAAAAAAAAGGCGCCCAGCTGAGCGAGTAAATTCGCCGAGTCGCAAACTCCGCCAAGTTATTCGAATTTAAATTATTCGAAAACACGGCGAGGGGTAATATTCGACAAAATGTATACATAATTTACTCCTCGGAATAAAATATTTCATTAGTGAAACAAAAGAGTAGCGTTAATTAAACGTCGCAAACGTGTGCGCGCGAGATTACGTCAAAGGCGGTGCGCACAATTCGTGGCAAAAGTGCGTGGAAAATTCCGCCGAGGAGGTTTGAAGGTGGTGCGGAGCAGCGCCCTGGAAAATTTTGATTGCCGAATGTTTACTATTGGTTTCTTTATCGTAACAGCGAAATGAAAATATTGGTGAATTAATTATGTACCGAAATAACTCTTTGGTGGATTGAAAGAAGGGCTGAAGGTAGAGATTTAATCGCCTATTGGAAATTTTTTTGGGTACCAAGTTTATTACTTCGAATAACGAGTCAAAAAAAATTTTTTGGCCAAAGATGAACAAAATTCGCTGCCTTTCTTTTTCCCCGTCATAAAAACCTTCTTCTGTGTGAGTTCTGGGAAATAAAAATTTGTAAAAAAAAGATTGCGGTGGTTAGAGCTGTTCTTTTTTAATATTCAGTCAGGAAAATTTATGAAAAATTTATTTTAAATAAAATGAATCGACTTCTTGTAAATTTTTCTGATTAAAAAGAAAAAGAAAGTGGTTCAAAAATTTGTTATTGCCCTTTGAAAAAATTTCACCCGAGGATTTGCCTACCTTGATTCTCCATCCTTCATTTTTCTATAACAAAATAATTAATTATTTTAATAGGGGATTTTTAATTTTTTTTTCGTACAAAATTCTCGATTTGAATCGCAGCGCCAATTTAAAAAAAAGAAAGCGTTGCGTAGCAGGGTGTTTTTTTCACTTTTCGAGTACTTTAGCCCGTCAGGTTGGTAGTGGCCACCGCTTACTAGCGGGAGATGTATGCTCACTCGTCGCAACCGCTTTCCTTACAAGAGAACTACTTGAAGTGTCCGGCTCGGATTTGAACGGGAGTTGGATTTTTGAAAAGAGCATGTCAAAAAAACCCCAAAAACCAAAATTTTAGCTGCCCCAGTTAACTTTTCGATTTTTGGCGAATTTTTGAAATTTGAAAATTACGAAATTTCGATTAAAAATAAAGAATAAAAAAAAAAAAACTCTAAAAATAATTTTAAATCACGAAAGAAATGCTTTCCCCCTAATTCGAACCCGCTGAATCCGAAAATCGCATCGGAGAGCCGTTCTGGAGCCTCCAGCGCAATTTTCATTTTTCTCCAGGAACATCGAAATGCTCCAGAAGGCTTTCATTTGAGAATGGGCAGCTAAAAACTTGGTTCTCTCTTATTTCCATGCTACCGAACCGACTTGACTACATTTCCGGAAAATTCCAGCCGGACATCTCGAGTAGGTTTTCCTGGACAAGTTTTTTCATAGCGAAGCACTACGAAATGAAAAAAAATCCGTTTTTCGTCCACACATATCGGAATCGAATGAAAAGTGGTTTTCTTCCTAATTCGAACCTACTGAACCGGAAAATTGCATCGGCGAGCCATTTTGGAGCATTTTGAATTCCTGGTGAAAAATGGAAATCGCGATGGAGGCTCCAGAACGGCTCTCCGATGCGATTTTAGGATTCAGCGGGTTCGAATTAGGGGGAAAACATTTCTTTCGTGGTTTAAAATTATGTTTCCAATTTTTTTTTGTTTTTTATTTTTAATCGAAATTTCGTAATTTTCAAATTTCAAAAATTCGCCAAAAATCGAAAAGCTGACTTAGGCAGCTAAAATTTTGGTTTTGGTGGTTTTTTGACATGCTCTTTTCAAAAATCCAACTCCCGTTCAAATCCGAGCCGGACATCTCAAGTAGTTCTCTTGTTAGTATGATATGAACGTCTGAGTATTTTAATTTGAAGAAAATTATAATAAAAATTAATCAAGTCAAAATCGTGTCACGTTCCTAGGTAGAACGTTGGGTTCTGATTTTGGTAATAAAAAAAAAAGAAATTTCCGTCGGAAATCAAAAATTTGTAAACCGAGCCGTTTTGAGTTTATTTACGATACCTAACAAGCGTTTCTAGAATGAGTTGCGGGGGGAGGGGGGGGTCTCCAAACCATTCATTTTCAACGACAGGGAATTTTTTCCAAGAATCTCTCGCCCTTATGACGTTTGTGGCTCGTTATGCAACGTATTAAAATTTCAAGCTTATATAAGCTTGACAATGGCGACGCGTTGCTCAAGTACATAAAGCTCGCTTAGGAGAGATGCAAGATATATCCGGCAAAGGCGGCGGCTACTACAAAAGAATGCAGGTATACGCGTATGCTATATTTCGCGAAATTACCCCTAGTTCCTTTGAAGGGCGCGAATTTCAATGCGAAAAGGGTCGCTGATCTGGCGCGTCTTCGCAGCCCGACGCTTTTGTCCTGCGGCGTCTTTTTTTCGCCGAGTTTTTTGTACTTACACAAGAGATACTCTTATGAAAGAGGAAGTTATTAAACGGTCTCGTATATAGCTTTGTACAGCGTGAAGCTCGGACTAAGGGGAAACGGTCGCGTATACTTGTCAGCCGAAATGAAAAGGCTAAGTTTTCGCCTCCGTCGCTTGCCCGTGATGAATTACTCGACCGTTTGAAAAGTTTTTCCTCGATGGAAGCGGTGGGGAGGAGGGGCCAAGGGTCGGTATTGTTTTCACGAAGATAAACGGCGAAATTTATCGCCGAAAGAGTAAGCTAAGCATGCTGTATAAAATGAGATATTTTATCGTCGACGTATCGGATATTCCACCGGAGTTCGGTGGCTGCGCAGGGATATAGCTTTGGAAACAACCCCGTACCTCCGGCGTCATTGGATTTTTCGAAAATTACTTAATTTTTACAGCACGCTTGGTCGGTTAGTTTAATTAAAAAATAATGGCGAGAATTAAAAATATAATACGTGGGTATAAAGTTTAATTACGAAACGAGTGTTTGCCGAGGCGTTTTCGTAATTACGTTTCTTTTTTACGTGCTTTTTCGAAACGCTAGCTCGCGGCCTCGCTTTCAATCTCGTTCCGAGTTTTCGTTTTTCGGTGAAAATAAGTGAAAAATTTTAACGAGTTTTAATATAAAAGTTTCGAATATTATCGTCGCGTCTACGCTAGCGATGGTTTTGATGTTGTTTCACACTCGAGTTGGATTTTTCGAGGTGTAATTTTTTAAACGAGCCATTTTCGCGGAATACGAGTATTTTCAAGACGGATGATTTTTCGTTGTAAATCGCTCGCCTTGTTTACCTTCGACGTGTTTTTAACGCGTCACAAATATCTCATTCTAACAGGTCTTTTTTATCGCGTAATTTTTCGCTTTCGTCGAAATTTTCTCGACGCGTTTAATCGAATGAAAAATATTACCTACGGGTTTTTTTTGTTCGGTAAACGCGTGAAAAAAAAAACGGTATCTTTTCACGTTGAAAAATACAACGAATAAATCAAAAGGCCGGGTCGGCGGTCTTTATTTCCCGACCAAATTTTCTTTTTATACGAATACAATACGCTCTGAAAATACGCAAACCTCGCGAACGTGATTTGTCGCGAGTCCCCTGAAGCCTGCGAAAGTAGCGCAATACATCAAAGTCCGACTCATTTGTTCGAACGTAGAAAAAAATGCTCGTCTCGATACGCATTATTTTTATGGGTACGGTTTCAATATGTATATACAGTGTGGGCCGATTGAATTTCTATAGCGGCCTCGTGTCGTATGTGTTGCCTACGCGTAGCTCGCTGCAGGTTGTAAAAAAAGTTCAAGGCGAGGATTAGATGAGTTATGAGACGAATAAATCGGATATTTTTTTGAGACGAGGTGCCGCCCAATAAAACGGAATTACGAGCTATTTTATTAGACACGTTTCGCTTATTTCTGCAGATTTTTGTTTGCCGGATTCGATATCCTCGTGAGGGAGTTGTAGCTATTGCGAAGACTCCACTTTCCCTCTCCTTTTCATTTACATTTAACTTTTTCAAATTTAATGAAAAATGCTGCGAAAATTGAAATTTTTAGGGGATTTGGTTTCATAAGTAGCGCTGCGACTTCAAATTGAAATATAGACGAAACGAAGTATTCACCTTTTTTACGCAGCTTCACGAGATTTACGAAAAATATAATTCGTTTTTGCATAATTTGGAAATTGAAGGAGTTATGGCGCTTTCAACGCTTTATTGCGCTCTTGCGCCTTCGATTTTGAGGATAGGCAAAAAGTGCTTTTAGTTTATGGAATATGCATGTAAAATCTACTAAAAATGTAATGAGCCATTTTTGCCTAGTTTGAAAATGAAAGAAGTTACGGCGCTCACAAGCTTTCATTTGGCTTAGGCGCCTTCATTTCTTAAATTAGACAAAAATATGTGTCTACTTTTTTTGTGAAACTTGAAAAGATAAGCAAACGATGTACATATTGACTTGACATCATCTAAATGAAAAATTGAAGGCGCTATACAGATTACGCCCCTTCAGTTTTCCAAGATATGCAAAATGAAACCACAAAAAGAGTAATAAGTCACTTTTGCATAACTTGAAAATTGAAGGAGCTATGGCGCTTTCAAAGCTTTATTGCGCTTTTACGCCTTCGATTTTGAGGGTAGGCAAAAAGTGCCTTTATTTTATGGAATACGCATGTAAAATCTACTAAAAATGTACTGAGCCATTTTCGCCTAGTTTGAGAATTAAGGAAGTTATGGCGCTCACAAGCTTTCATTTGGCTTAGGCGCCTTCATTTTTTAAATTAGACAAAAATAAGTTTCTACTTTTTTTGTAAAGCTCGAAAAGACAAGCAAACGATTTACATATTGACTTGACATCGTCTAAATGAAAAATTGAAGGCGCTATACAGATTACGCCCCTACAATTTTAAACATAGGCAGGACGCGCCTTCAGTTTTCAAAGATATGCAAAATGAAACCACAAAAAGAGTAATAAGTCACTTTTGCATAACTTGTTAATTGAAGGGGGTCATGTCGCTTACCAACTTCTATTCTGCTCCGACGCCTTCAATTTTGAAAATAGGCAAAACTTGTAATAACTGTTTTTACTACAACTCGATAACGTTTGAAAAATGAGTTCTTCTAGTTATGCCTAACTTCATAATTGAAGGAGTTATTACTCGTATTTCTGTGGAATATCAAGAAATATTCATGGTACATTGAGGTGTTACCTTGATAAATGCGCATTTATAGGTGATGGCTTTCCACCTTCTTCCTGCTGTACTACTTGAGTGTGGTTTTTAACCGTTCCCGAGCATATTAATGAACGATAAGAAGCGTAGTTTCGCGAACGAAATTTTCTTAGAGAAAATATATACAGCGACGGAAAATCCACCTATTGACGTGGCATTACTGCGAACAAGGTTTTTTGCAAATTACATTAAAGTCGGGGATGATTGAACGGGCGAGTTTTAAAGAATCGCTTTATTCGATTGTTCTATCAGGAGTTTATTTGGGTCATCGATTACGTGGATCTTATTTGTATGGGCGATACGATTCGCTGGAAATTTCCAACTAAATAACTCCAAGATGGGGATTTTTTTTTAATAAAAAGTTTTTACCGCGTCAAGCGTGAAGATTTTTTTAGTTTTGTTGCCAACTGATGGTTTTTTCGTACGGGTTCGAGATTTGATGGATTTTTCGTCGATGCGAGAATTGTGTATTTCGGTATCTCGAGGGTATCTCGGTATTCGCAGATTGTTTGTTTTTTGATATGTAAATCATATGTTACAACGGAGGAAATCCCGTTTCGTCGCGTTTCCTTTATTTTCAAGACGATGGGAAAAAACAAACATGTAAACTTCGACGTAGGAGTAGTATCTTTTGAACTTATTAAGGAATTAACCGCATCAGTGTGTTTCGCAGAATAAACAATCCTCGGTGGATTCGTTTCGAGGTTATTCCTATTCTGACGTGTTCTTAAAATTGGATTATTTTTTAGCCGAGGTTTCGTACCGTATTCTCGAAGCACTCGTTTTAAATACCTTTGGTTGTTCGAAAATGAAGATTGATGAGGCAAGAATTAAGCTCGTAGTCGTTCGAGTATCTCGAGCTGTCAAAAAGTAATGAAAAATGGTACCATTATAACGTACCAAATGACAAGAATTCGAAGAATGAGTATCTATTTAATGGGCTCGGATCGTTTAGGTGTTATCTGCTTCGTAGTCGGGGTTAAATTGAGGATGGAGCTGCCATCTGCGGCTAGTTTTCCAACAGAAAATTTTTGGAATTGTGGGATTAAATGAGTTTGGGAATCGAGTGATGCGAAAGTATTTACCTGGAGGGCTCGAAAGTCTGAATCTCGAAGTCTCTGCAAAATAAGGGATCCGATCAGAAAAAATGAATTTTTAGAGTCGAAAAAGACCTTTAATTGACTCGTAGGGGAATATTTCAAATCATGGCTGCAATATTTTGATATTAGTAGGGCGCCGAAACATCATGAATTCTTTGTATTTTTATTCGAGTTTAGATTTTATGTTTCTATTTTCAATTACTCCAAATCATCTTAAAGACACATGCGATCTTCGCAATTTAGTTTCACGCCATTTGATCAAATATCTCGAATACAATTTTTCGAAGAAAAATACGCTATATAAACCAACGAATAACATCGTAATATTCTCGCGACCGTGCTGGAAACTAATAATGGCAACCTCAATTCCAGCGACTGCAAATAAAACCGCAGTTTCTCGACCAAACCGTAACGTAAATCGAAAATGAGTACCGGGAACTTACAACTTCGTAATGTCTGAAAAAGTTATGAAACTTGGTGAAATTATATCCGAAACATTTTTGCCAAACCGAATTCAGCTACTGAATCAAATTTAACTATACTTTGCTAAACTGACGATTCTTCGTGAATTTACATCGTAAAAAAACTTTCTCCGTTTCTTTGATCTATCGTTCGGTGAATTTCTCCTAAATTGTGGTACGTGCGCCTATGATAATGTCAGTTTGGAAATTTTGGGGGAATTTTGTTTGCCAAGAAATACTTCGGTGTGGAAAGTTTACTTTGGAAGTGTTGAAAAAGTATGGAAGCCTGAAATGATGTAGTGAAATACATACAAATCAGTGATGGAAGAACGAACAAGAACTAGAATGAAAAACGCCAAAAAGAAAAACGCAAATGACCAATATTTTTTTTTGAAACGAAGAACGAAAACTCAAAAAAAAAATTTTGGGAACGAACAAGAACGAGAACTTGAAACGCGAAAGAACGAAGAACTGAGAACGAACGAGAATATCATAGATGGTTCTTCGTTCTTTGAATTTTTTTCAATGTCTCAATTGAAAATAGTAAATCTAAACTTCAAAATCATATATCTCGGTCAGTTTTTAAGGTAGAAACCTGTGGTTTAATGCATTGAATTTTATGTAAAATTTCTAGTAAGAATCACTCATCAACTTTGAAAATAACGTCAAACTTGAGAATTTAATTTTTTGAAAAAAGGCAAAAAAAAGCCTGCCGTTGTGAGAATTTTGAACAGTAATGAGTTGAGGTATGAATATTGCGCTCTGGGAATTCCTTGCATGCCACTTCTCCTGAGTTAGCTATGATTTCATTTCAATTTTTCAAAAAAAAAAAAATGATAATAACAAAGAACGAAGAACGAGAACGATCCAAGTTCTTTGGGAACGAACAAACTAAGAACGAGAACAGTGGTTCGCTCCCAGAACAGGAACAACCTCCGTTCTCATAACTGAGAACGTTCGCGGACGAGAACGTTTTTTGTGCATTCTTCCATCATTGATGCAAATACCTGTAGTCTCATCTTGATGGGTTTTTTTTTAGCTAAATTGAACATACTCTGATTATAACGATTGTTTTCAAAATTATAGCCTATTATTGTCGCCTCCTTCGTGTTACACATTTCACTTGAGTATATTTCAAATACGCGTTAATTAAATTGCATATCTGCGCCGTGAATCCGAAATCCGTGCTATTCTTCATTACTCCTTGAATAAACCAATCTGCAACTTATTCAACATCCGTGTCTAATAAGTTGCCTAAGCTTGCCTGATTTTGCGTTAAATACACCGAAGTGCCGAATAAGTTGCCTACTTGGCGCCAGACCTCCTATAATCCATTTTTACATCCGGCAATGGGAGTTTTTTCCTCTCGCGAAACTTTATCCATCGAAGTATTCGGAAATGTCGACGTGTCGGGCCAGCATCGTTGCAACGCCTTCGGCATATTTGCTCGGCGAAGTTTGTTAATCTCGTAGTAAATTTACTTACCGCTGTATCAACACGTTCGGGCGATGGTTTCTCGAGTGGATTTGATTTATGTACAAAGCGAAACTATAGCAAATGCTGGTTCGATGTTATCGCGACAGCGAAACGAAAACCTCGTATGAAAGCCTTTCCTCGCCTAGGCTGTGTTTTCACCTAATACCAGCAGGATTTACGTGCTTTGTAGAGTTGATAAATTACGCGACTCGAAGCACGATGACGTTATCCGCGACGTTGTTTCGGAATAAATCGTCGCTCGTCGTAAAAATGGATGAAAATTCGCAACGGCGTTGCGTACTTCGATCAAACGTAGTGAACAACGATGCGCGGTTTTATAAAAATCTCCCAAGTTTTTCGCTTGTTTGGCAAAATAACCTATTAAGGAGGAAAAGTTATCCGAAAGAGTAATTTGTGTAGTCGACGAGTCATTAAAATGATTGCAGATACTTAAGTGTGTTTTTATGTCAAAACGACGGTGTACTTTTTCCTTTATAAGATCGTTTTACCCGTGCAACATCGTTTGTTCGAGCTACTTAGCGTTTTGGCAGCTTTATCGAGTGTGTATTTTCTAATCGCGCGGATTCGAAAGGCCAGATTAACGTTTTGCCGATGTGCGAAGATATTGTGACAATTGTTTATAGGGGTTCGAAAAGTGTTATTGTGAAAATCGTATTAATTTGAGAAATGGGATTCGTTACGAGCTGAAATTAGTTATTAAGAATATTAGTTCTTATTTCCGATATTTTTGGCCAATTTACGTGGTTGTTTCTAATTTGAGAGCTCTTTGTGGACCAGAAGTTGACCTTAGGTGAACGTTGTTCTTACAAAAGTTGTAGGATACAAAAAGAGCTTTATTTTTTGTATCAATATTTTTTTTGTATCTCCTCAGATTTCTGAGTTATTAGGAAAAATCTCATTCTGACGATTGATCAGAAACTCATTTTTTGAAGAAAATTTTGTGGACATAAGGTTGCCTTGGGATTAAAATTGTAAGCACAAAAATCGTAGGAAAACAAAGGAGCCAAATTTTTTACCTCAACATTTTTTCATATCGCCTCAAACTTTTGAGTAACTTGGAAAACCCGAATTTTTGGATTTTCGTTGTGACCTCCTCCCCCAATTTGGACATGATACATATCAATTGAATAAAATGGGGAAAATTGCCTGTATTCAGGCCCCCCAAGAAGTTCCTCTTCCTTGTCCCCTCCAACACCTTTTCAACTGGGTGTCTGTAAATTGCTGAAAACGGACGTGATACCTATTAACTGAACAAAATGAAGGAAAATTGCCTACATCTGAGCCTTTTTTGAATTAAATAAGGGAAAATTGTCTGTATTCAGGCCCTTCAAAAAGTCCCTTTTCCTTGTCCCTCCCCACACCTTTTTGACTAGGTGTCTGTAAATTGCTGAAAATGGACGTGGTACCTATTAACAGAACAAAATGAAGGAAAATTGCCTACATCTGAGCCTTTTTTGAATAAAATAAGGAAAAATTGTATGTATTCAGGCCCTTCAAAAAGTCGCTTTTTTCTTGCCCCTTTCTACTGGGTGTCTGTAAATAAAACAATTACTAAAACATCAGTAATATGCAACGTAACCTTGTTGTGGAACTTTGTTAATGAAATTCTCAACTCGAAAATCCGCGAAGCTTTTTTTCCTCCAAATAACTCCATACGAAGAAGAAATATCGAGCCAATAAATCATAATTACGTATTAAAACTTTTATATCGAACCAGGCTCGACGACGACTCGACGTTATATGTATTTACTCGACTCGTCGGGTGTATTTCGTTGTTTTTTTTTCCATTCCAACTCGACGATGCGCTGCGCCGAGTCGTGATCGCGGTTGTAGAGCTTTTTCGACTTTGTAAACAGTGTTACCAACGTTGCATGGTGTTTGGAAAGTCATAGCGATGATAAAATATGTACACATTATAGTCCGTTGACGTTTTAGGTATTTTCATGTATAGGAGGAAATAGGAGTGCGCGGGTGGGATTGGGGGTGTATTCTGCGAAATGGGTCTGCGTCATTCATTTGCCCTAAGTCGATGAATTCTTTTACCTGTCTCACCCTTGTTATTCATTAATAACGAAACGCTATTCCGTTACGGGTTTGTGTATGTGGGGGAGAAAAAAACGAAGAATTACACGGTTTTTAGCTTGGCGCGCGCCGTGTGCCTTATTTTTATTGTGCGTTGCCTTATTCATCTTTTTATGCGAGGTTTACTTGTTCAGTGATTACGGTAGCCTGAAGCGAATACGAGCGTGGTTACGTGTGTCGCAGAGCGACGCTTCGAATCGGTGGTTTTTTTCGTGACGCGGTGCTTTTTTGTACGTTAATGGCTACGCTAGGTGATGTGGTACTCAGGGGAGATTTTTTTCTGATGCAGAGACGGCAGACTTCGCGAAGGTGATCAGATACTGGCCATTGATGGACAACCTTTGGATACCAATGTATCGCATCAGCAAGCAATTGCTATACTACAGCAAGCCCGAGGTGTTGTGGAATTGGTGGTAGCAAGACCGATAGAAGTAAAACCAACTCATTCTCCTTCTCCTTCCGCTGTCAGCGATACTTCAAAGACCGGATCAGATATGGTAAGTGGTTGGCGAAGATGTGATACGGAGCCTATCAAGCATCTGGGTATATTTCGTAGCTTACATCCGATTGGGCTCAAGTTGAGGTTATCGATTTGATCAACGATGGATCTGGATTGGGTTTTGGGATCGTTGGAGGTAGAAGTACCGGCGTCGTTGTTAAGACTATATTACCCGGAGGAGTCGCCGATAAGGTGAGTTGTTGGTGTTTTAACTAGTAACGAAATCATTCTTCGGTGGTGATGCAATTTGCAATGCATGAAATTGTATTAGACTATGTAGCTCTAAAAAAACCACCAAGATAGGATTACAGGTGTAGTAGGTTGCATAACCAATTTTTGCAGGAAAAAGTACTGAAGTCCGAGTGACCACCCAAGATAATTATAATTGTTGAATATCGCTCTATCTGATAAATAAGTGTATGTCTAAGGATATCATATCAAAAAATTGACCAATTTTATGAAAAATCAAGTTACAAGACCTCAAAGATTTTACAATTGCAGTTGTTGATCAAATGAGACAACACTACTGCTCCTTATATGTCAAAAGGTCTTCTGATGATATGCACTCTTTGACATCCAGATCCAAAGCAACCCTTTGGGCACCGCCTCTCTGTGCAGATGAAGATGTACACAGTACACAATAAGATATTCAGTCACTTCTTGTCTCATTCCTATCGCCATCCAGCATATCTTCATAGATTATCCTATATTCTCCAATTTTTGTAATAATCATCCCCCTCTTTCCCTCCCTCAAAAGTATACAGGGAGAACTTGTAAAGCACGTTTATTACGAGAAGAACTACATTGATCTCATTTTCAATGTAAATTTTCGCTTATTTATTACATTTTTAAAAATCAACTTCCTCACCTCGATATTTCTCTCATTTCGCTCGAAAATAATTCCATCGTAACTTGGAAATATACGTTAGAAGAATTGCAAGTTTCAGCGAAACTACCCGTTCGAATTTAGTTTACTCGACGTAATACGCAGCTGTGTCAAATTTGCATAATAAACTCATTCGCAGCGGCCAAAAAACGCTCAATATTTTGATTACCGTTATAAATATCCGAATTGTTTATCGTTGTTTTTGCCTTTTTTTTTTTTTACATTCGTAACCTTCTATCAGCTCGTCTTTTTTTTGGGGACCTTGAATGGTCGAAAAACCACGTCATGATTCTCGATTTAATGGTCTTCCAAATGAATTGATGTCTTTTTTGTCCTATTTGAAATCTTATGGGGTCTATGAAAGTCGTTATGCAGGAGAATGTCTTTTTTTGGTTAATTTGATTCCTTAGAAGGCTATTTTAGTCTCTGCGCAGAAATCGTCTATCGAGCTCGACGTTTTATTACTTCTCATTATTTGGAAGTTTCGCGATTAAATGTAACGGATTCGGTTAATTGTTTCTTGTGGTTTTTTCGGAAGTCGAAGTTCTCGATGGGTAGTTTTGTAATGGCCAAAGATACCCCCATAATTAAAGATGAAATTTACCGACGAAAAACTCGCATAAATGACGCTGTTCCAGCAATTCATCGAGTATGCAATTTATATATCATTAATGTAACTTGGGTTGCGGTTCAGGTAGGTTCAACGCCTACAATTGTCCCGATAGGCAACTAATATCACACAAACGCGCTATAAGTTGCCAATATCGGTATCTTTTGAGCATAAATGCGTAAAACAAAGCTCGAGGCGAGCCGCATGCAAATCTAATTTAGGTCATTGTATCTTCTCGTGTTAAACGGAATGCTTTCGATCAGAAAGTACCTTCGTAATTGCACCGAGCATCGATGGAATCAACCTGTAATTCTCGAAATTATCTCGTACCCTTATCTACCCCTTCATCGACGTCACTATGCAATGCAAATACACTCGTGCATCGCTCTCAGAACTGTCGCAGCTGCCTCGTTTAATGAATTTTTCGCGAACGTAGCGCAACATGGAATACCATTCGTCTCGACGCTTTTTTCCCCCGTCATTTGAAATTTGACGCAGTGGCGCGACGGAAGTGACGCGCGTGCGCGCACGTGCATCAAATTATCTAATCTACGATCGGCCGGGGTAATCTTGGTAATAGACAGTTTAATGATTCAAACTGTGTAATATCGTTTTCAAACAAGTAAAAAGTACGCGTCGCCGTTAAAAAGGTGAATATGCAATTTTACAGCGCACGTGTATTCGCATCACCGCCTCGTTGGGTTTCACCGAATAATTTCGCAATGAAAACCTCACGTTTTTCGCATCGTACCTCAAAAGCGGTCGTATTTATTAAATAAAAAAATTGCGAGTGTAATTTACGAGACGGCGGACGTGATGTTTTTGAAAATTTTCCAACCCTGTCGCGGCGACGAATACAAGAATTCAGCCCGATTCGACGACGCGAAATTCCGAGGTATGACCTTATCTCGCGTTGTTCGATAAAATATGCGTTTTACGGAGGCGAATTGCGAAAAATGCGTGCCGGTGACGTCATCGCGTTCGCCTTCCAACGCGCGTATTTTTTTGTATGTTTTGTTCGCACACGACCTTAAGGACCTTACTCGAAGCCACTTGTGTCGAAAATAAGCCAAATACGCAAAAATTACGCCGAGTAAACGAACGAAGAAAACTCGAGTGGAAAATTTCGTATTTGAGAGGTTCGGGCTTTTCGTTTTCCACGTCCGAATGACCTTTATCGTCGACTTGGTCCGTTTTGCGTGAAAAAAAATCCATTGTTATGCAACATCCAGAGCCGAATTTTCCTTCGGAGAGTAATTAAATTGCGGTGAAGAAAGCCAAAAAAATACTTGAACTTTGAGAGAAGAAGAAAGGACGATGGAGAAATTATAACACCTCTCCCCCTTTTTATACACATCCTCCTGACTAAAAGTATAGGTTGCTTTCTGAAGACGTCACAAGTATTAAAATTATCAACTGATCAAGTTTCAGCCTTGTAATCATAATGTAGACTACCCCCCCCCCTCCCATTAGACTTGAGTTCATTTTGTAATTCAGCAAAATTGTATTGAAGCTCATTTTTATTAAATTTGATTGGTTTCTTTTTGGCCAATCACATTCAAGAGCTTTTTAATTAAGCATCTTTCAGCCAATCACATTAAATCTCATTGTGATTGGTTTCACTGTAGCCAACCATGTATCCTCTTGACTTCAGCGCCTTCATTTTTCAGATTATGCAAAAATAATTCATTACCTTTTTTGTATACTACGAAGAAATCAATAGAAAATGTAATAACTTGACTTTGCATAATTCAGAAATTGAAGGTGAAACACAGATTGCAAGTTTTCGCTTCATTCTAACGCCTTTAATTTTCAAGATAGTCAACATTTTCTAATAAATGGTTCAAAACTACTCGAAAATGTTTGGAAAATTAATTTTCACAACTTTCCCATCCTTTACTCCTTCAGATTTCAGTTTAGGCAAAACTTCTTACATTTTTTGGAAAAACAGGACACACAGTATGTATCTAAAATTTCTATGAAAAAAATCTATTTCCTTCTGCTTCTTTCGAGTCAACCACAATAGCTGTTTTTTTTTCCATCCGCGATGGAAATTCGACTGAAACCGAGGACGAAAAAACGCGAGCAACGTTGACGAGCTACTTTTTCGGAGGCACTTCGTGGTGCGCGCTTTTAATCTACGTTAATTGACGCGAAATATCCGTCATAACGAAAAGGTCGCGGTCCCGGGACCGGAGCTCGGTGCAAATTGAAAAACTTAGACCTTAACAAGACAATGAAAAGATTATATTTGAGAATTCATCGGCGCCGAGTGAAGCGTGAAAAAAGACGATAAGCTGGAAAGGCTTGCGTGTACGAAATGGACCGCGGGGCTGAAATTAACAAAATATCGGGTTACGTTTTTGCGTATCTCGTATCGCTTTTCTATCCGCGACGTTGGTAAATGGGGAAATTGCCGGGACAAAGGAAGCAGTTTTGGACGAGTTAATCGTAGCTGATTTGTTTCCCTTCGGGTTGAATTTTTTGCGCCTTCGTACGAAGCGACGTTTATTTTTTGTATGGAAACTATAAAGCTACGTATTTTTAACGATTTAATTCGACAGGATGGCAGATTACAAAGCGGCGACCATATATTACAAATTGGCGAAGTGAATTTACGCGGCATGGGCAGCGAGCAGGTAGCGGCGGTGCTTAGGCAATCCGGCAGTCATGTGAGAATCGTCGTCGCTCGGCCGGTCGAAAGCGGTAATCCGGATTATCAAATGCTCGAATCGCAAGCTCCGGTTGTTCCTAGTAGTATCCTCAACGATCCGGAAGAATTGAATAAATACTTCATGCAACACGGCTACCCCGAAATTAACTCCACTCCTCCGAGATCGGCCAACGTACTCGATGATTATCAACTCTACAACGGGTCTAATTCCAATTTAAACGTAAGTCTGGAATTTACCTCTGTCTGCGAACCGGACCAGCTGTAATTGACCGTGAATTCGTCTCGTCTTAGGATGCCCTATTACGAGGTGACGTACCAGGATCGTTGCCAATTCTAACAATGGACATGATACCGGCCGAAAGCTTGACAAATTTACCCGAAACCGAGAAATTTAACGTCGAGTTGAAAAAAGACGCTCACGGATTGGGTATCACTATCGCCGGTTACGTTTGCGAAAAAGGTATTTTTTTTCCAAGATTTATACGCGTTACGATTCTGTTTATTCTTCTGTCTGATTTGTCAAGTCTTGTTACGTTATAAGGAAAAAACTCGTGTAACATTCCTGTGTATTTTTTATTCGCCGCCGTGTCTATTATGTAAATTTATATCTTATAAACATCCCTTTGGGTATTTTTCCTTTTGCAGAAGAGCTGTCGGGTATATTTATCAAAAGTATTAACGAAGGTAGTGCCGCTGATTTGTGTAAGAAGATACAAGTCAACGATAGAATCGTCGAGGTATGCGAATTGTCGTATTTCCTTTATCCGGCCAAATATCCGAGAGCTTTTTTTGCAGGTTGATGACAAATCGTTACAAGGGTTGACCAATCACGAAGCGGTGGAGGTGCTTAGATCGACCGGGCAAATTGTTAATTTGAGTTTGGAACGGTACCTGAGGGGCCCTAAATTCGAACAGTTGCAGCTGGCCATTGCTAATAGCGAATCGAAACCTACGTCTCAACATTCTCCTTCGATTGTGTCGCTTCCGCGGTTTCCAATTATGGCCGTAAGTAGAATTGGAATATTCGTGCTTTGATTGCGAAGAAGATGGGGGGGGGATGAAAACGTCTTTTCCAGACTCTGGTTTCCTGAAGGATCAGACAAATTTTACATATTTACCTGGAAAATTCATTTATTGAAATTAACCAATTTTTGACCTTTTTTATATGTATTTTTTTTAGGAACCTTGATGAAATTTTTTTGTAAAATTTAATTGGTTATTTTATGGTATTTATTTTCATTTATTTTAATTGGTTCAATTTGACCCAATCAGATTTAAGATTTTTTTGATTGGTTGTGTCTAGACCAATAACATTCAATCTCTTCATGATTGGTTCTTTCTAGCCAATCAAATTCAAGATCTTTTTAATTGGATATTTTTAGGCCAATTACATCAAATCTCGTCGTGATTGGTTTTACTGTTGTAAATCATATATTCCCTTGTTTGTGATTGGTTGAAAATCACGAATGAAGATGTCCGATGCGTTGGATTATAGCCAATCACCGTCATTTTTGTTTGTGATTTGTTGAAAAATCACCAATAACAAAGTTGGAAAAAAATTCATTTTTTAAGTCAAGAATTTGAAAAATATGTACTAAAAATTTTGTTACTTGAATTTGAGTTTAATTAACGCAAAGTAGATGTCGATGCTCTTCGAAGTAATGATATAATTTTTTTTTTAATTTTTTTCTTTATTTTTATTAAAAATGAAATTAAAACCGAAAAAACTTATCAATTTAGCGCTTTTGCGTCCCCTCTATCCCCCTTCCCTCTCTTCTCTTCTCGATTATAATTCAACGCCAAAAGAATATCGCTGATCTAATTTAGACGGTTTTTTGAAATTTCGTAATTTCTTTATCAAATTATCGAAAATGATCTCGTCATCGCGCTAATTATGCATTAAAACTTCGTATTCGAACAGGACGAAGAATCGACCACGATGATCGACATGGACGGCGAAGAATCCAAGACGACGATAGATTCGGCGGTCATATTGGACGCGGCGAATAACGAAATCGATTTAGAATCGTTGATCGACAACAACTACGCGGGTTTGTTAAAACCAACCGTGGAAGCCGCGCTGCAGGCGAAATGGTCCAGCATTTTGGGTCCAGAACACGAGATCATCGTAAGTGCGGGCGAATTGATAATACGCCAATGTCGGCGAAAACATCGCAGAAATGTTTTAATTCCCGCGACGCCTTGTCGCGGTGCTTCGTCGTCGATAATGTAATTGAATATTTGCGTTCGGCGTATTCCGCACCTACCGCCGACGTGTTTAACCACATCGATCGTATTCGCGTTGTAAAAATATGTAAATTAAGCTTTTACCAGAATTATCGGGTCTCGTAGCGTCTGTGGAAATTTATGAAAATTTACATCGCTTATAGTCAAACAAAACCCCGTAATTTAGTGCGAAAGTTGGAATGTATTTTTTCAGCGTTTATTCCTCGTTGTGGTTGGGTGAAGAGGCGAAAGGGACTACGGTGACAAGTCCGAAATTCGATAGCTATACGAAAAGCGGATTATTTGGCGGATACGAATTAATCTTTAAACGGCGAGATGTTAGTTTTGAAAATCGCAATTTTTTCTCCTTTGGGGTATCGCGTCGAAGGATAGTTTACCGAATAAATAACTGTTCTTCGAGAGAAAGTTTCTGTCGGAGTTTTTTCATAAATTTATGATAAAAAAATGCGTTCGTTGAAATACGTCGTAAAAATCTCCGCCTTTTAAACGTTTTAACAAATTTCACGTCGTAGTCAGTTTAGCGCGTGGATTTTTCTCGTTCTCGTTCCCTCTCTCTCTCTCTCTCGTCCTCTCGAAAACCATTTTAGGATTATTTTTTACGACGAGAAAATTGTCTTTTTCGAGATGGCTTTTCTCGGCGGGATTATTTATCAAAAAATTTTCATTTAAAGAGTTTTCCCAGAAACGATGAAAATAATGGTGTTTCTTTTTTATAACGTAATTTCCCGCCATGAAATATTGTTACTTCGTTTCGGGTAATTTTTTTCATTCGATTTGTAGGTCAGTCAATTGAGCAAGTTTAGCGATACGGGGGGGTTGGGGATTAGCCTCGAAGGTACCGTGGATGTTGTCAATGGCAAGGAGATACGGCCGCATCATTACATTCGTTCCATCTTACCGGAAGGTCCGATCGGGAAACATACGAGGTTACGTCCTGGAGATGAGTTATTAGAGGTAAATGCATTTTTTTGTGGATTTTTTTCCATTGTATCGGAAATTCGTGGAATCTATGATTTTTGGAGGTGATGAAAATTTTTCCAATTTTTTTACTCCTTCGATATTCCAAAAAGGGCGAGAAAACGTTGAGGGAAGGTTGCCTGATTTGTATGATTTAAGGCATTTTTTGTGAAATTTAATAATTCGATGGAATATTTCGTTCTCCTTCAAGCCTCAAAGTAGACTTATTTAGCCACATCAATGTAATTTGTGTGGTGTTGAAAGTAGAAAAATGGTAGATTTTTATTAGGACACCAGGTATGATCAAGGTTTTGAAAAATTTTACAAATGTGATTGTTGGATTTTTCAGTTTATTTTTAAATCATTTTTAAAAATAATCAAATGATTTTTTTCTTAATTACAATGTTGTACTCGTACGTTAAAGCTAAATTCACATTTTTTCAAAATTTTCGCAATTTTAGATTTTTTTTCGATTTTTGTAATTTTATTTGTATTTTTATTAAAACAAAAAAATCACTTTCTAAAAATTCTTAAAATGAAAAGAGTATTCTTTTTGTCATGAATTTTTTACCTATTTATTCAAATCAATTTTCAACTTCATTTATGGGGGATTTATTTCTTGTACGTATTTGTCTGAATTTTTTTTCATCATCTTTTTCTAAGCCCTTATTTTTTTTTTAATTTTACAACGCGTTGAAATTGAATTTTTTTTCATTTTCGTTTTTATTGTTTTTTGGCCGCAATTGATTTTTGTTTTGATTAAGAAATTCATTGAAAACATTTTTTTAGAAACACGAATTTTGAGAATCCCTGAATTCGATATTACAAATTTTCCATTTATTTAATTTTTAAGTCGAATTTTTTTCTTGTGTTTTTGATCGCAACTGACTTTTGTTTTGATTAAGATTTAAAAAACATCAATTTTCTATTAAAAGAGCTCTGCTCCTTTTCTTTGTTTTCAAAGGTGTCGGAAATTCCTGTGTTTCTTTGGAAAATTACGAAAATTTACTTTTTATTTAAAAAAATTCTCATTTTCAATGATGATTTTCGTTTTATTGAGTAAAACACCTTTTTCGATTTCTTTCACGTTTTATAATTTCCCGTTCAAAACAACATTGTTTTTTCGTGTTAAAATGAAGTGAGAAAGAAGCGGCGGGGGAGGGGGGGATCAATACAAATTAAATCAAAGAAAAAATTTAACGTTGATCATTTTTTCAAAATTTAATAGATTCCGATTAAATAATCGTTCTCTGCGGAAAATCCTCATTTTCATATGCTAATTCTCAAATTAATTACCTAAACAGGTCAACGGGCATCGTTTATTGGATATGAACCATTCGGAGGTGGTCAAAACGCTAAAAGAACTTCCTAGGAATTTCCGTCTGGTTTGCAGCCGAAATCTGGAACACGTTCCCATCCAAGTGATCGACACCGCTCAAGAAAAATCAGCATTTGCGGCTAGAGTACGTATCCTTTTCTTCTTGCAATCTTCTTATCTCCATCGTCTGCTGTATTCTGTAAAAATAATGAAATTGTGAATACGCAGAGTATCCTCGGTGGAAGTCTAAACAATCTAATCCCGGCAACCGATCGTTTGGTGAAAGCTAAATCAGACGGGTCGTTGGCTTCGACCGGAACCATCAATACGGATACGAGTTTATCGAAGTTGAAATCACGTTCATTGGAACCTCTGACCGGTCTGGCGATGTGGAGTTCTGAACCTCAGATTATAGAGTTGGTGAAAGGAGAACGAGGTTTGGGATTCTCTATTCTCGATTATCAGGTAATTGTTTGGGTTTGCGGGTAAATTTGCGAGGTATTTGGTAATATCCGAGTATTTGACGTAGGATCCGATGAATCCGAGCGAAACGGTGATCGTGATTAGATCTTTGGTACCTGGCGGCGTGGCTCAAATGGACGGTCGTCTTATACCGGGCGACAGATTGTTAAGCGTTAATGACACCGTGTTGGAGAATGCTTCGCTAGATCAGGCTGTGCAGGTTTTAAAAGGCGCTCCAAAAGGCATCGTTCGTATCGGCGTGGCTAAGCCGCTTCCAATCGCCGATAGTCTTTCTAATAGCCAGGTGAGTGAGGAGGAATCGACAGTTAAAACCGGAGTGGTCACTACTAGTCACGGTGAATATTATAACGATGAGAATTGCTCGAGCGCGTTGTTAAAATCTGAAAGTTTTTAATCAGGGTATTTCCGTTCTTTTTTTTTTCCTTTTTACGTTCGTCTCTGAGATCAGCACAGCACTTTCGCAGTTTTTATTCGCAATCGGGGTTTATGTTTTGTTCTTCTTTTGCTTTCTTGTTCCTTTTCCCTTGATGGGATTCGTTGTAATGGCCTGTCACGTTTTTGCCTCCAGATTTTATGAACCATTTAGCCGAAGATAATCATTCCGACGATGTTAAACGTGTTAATTATTCGACGGATGCGTATTTTTAATTTTTAAAGCAGTATTTACTCGTTCCCTCGGGTTTCTTTTCCTCTTCTTTTTCCATTTCTACGTTATTTATATTTTTATACTTTTATCGTTTAGTTTTATCGGCGAAGAAGCAAGGGTTACTTTATGTGGCTCGTTTACGAAATCCTACCTAAATATCCCTACTCGTATAAAATTAACTCGAAAAAAGTTTGAAAGGGCTAATTTACCATCTAGTCTTCCTACATGTTTCAAAAGACTATACCAATTCAACCAGTTCCTATACTTCGAAGCCGATACCTGAGATAATCATTTTTCGCGCGCCGCCTAAATCCGTATTTTTTTTTTAAGTTATACGTGCAATAACACCATTTTTTAAATAGATTATAAGCAATATCGATTCTAAGGGGTGTTGGATTTTATTTTTATGTTGTTGCTCAATTTGTTAATCGTTTGTATTTTTATTTTTTTTATTTACGGGTTTTTATTGAGGTTTATTCGGGTTCCCCCTTTTTCCTTTTACGGCCAAACTCCCTCGTATACATATCCTGCGCACGTGGCGGGATTATGGAAACAAAATGGCGGATCGGTGATTCGCCTCGACCAACAGAACGACGCGAATTGTATTAGTTTTAACAATTTTTTTCATTTTATTTGCTTAGTATTACAGAAACACAAAAGCCGATCCGAAGCATTGTGTCATTGTTGTAATTAATTGTTATTTAACGTGTGTTATCATCTACGCATTAATGTACTAAAGGAATAAAGGCTTATTGGAAAATGATGGTTTTTTTTTTCTTTATTTCGTGTTTCGAAACACAAGTACAAACCGTGGTTTTCATTGCCATTGGTTATTCGACCGTTATCGAAAAATTTCCCCCATGCGAAATTTTTTTCCAGCGTAGGATGTTTTAAATATTTAGAATAGGCAATGATGCTGATGGATTGTGCGTTTGTGTTTTGAAATGCTGAGTAATACTCGTAGATTAGCGTTATTTTTTATACGGAAGCGATTTTGTTGTGGAATTATCTCCGATGTAATTATTGAAGATAGTGAATCCGGCGAGTTTTTTATTTGTTGCGGATTATGTTTTTTTTTTTTCTTTGAAAATGCATAGAAAAATTAACGCGACTTGTAAGAGAAATATGGCAACGGGGCATTTCACTTTACGACCGATTTTGATCTCAGACATTGAACGCTCCTTTTCACTTCGTCTTCCTGAGAACGTTTTCACCTAGGATATACTACTGTGTTGTTAAATTTACCACTTCGACGTAACAATCCTCCAGAAGTTCTCAATAATTATTCCGGATTTGATTTTTTGCCTATTTTTCAAGCTGCAATTCGTGGAAAATTTAAATCAAATTGATTAGTAGCATTTACCAGAAGAGCTGAAATTGTTTTTGGTCGAATAATTGATCACTTTTGTCATTAGAGGAGTAATTGATCGTGAAAGAAAAACTACAAAGTTTTAATTAATTTACATCACGAAGAAGAAGAATTCATCAGATCACGAACGTGCTTGAAAAAAAGCATTGAAAATGCTACGTACATTTTACTTTCTCGAATATGCAGCACTGGTTCAAGCAGTCTTAGATAAGAGAGAAGAGGGGAGTTGAATGGCCGAAATGTCTATGTTAATCGAAATATCAATTAATTTCTCCGCGAAGTGATCCTTCACGAGCGAGCTTGAAAAATTGCCAAATTCCATTAATTATCGAGGTTTTTAATTTCGTCTCGAGGAAATGTTTAGTTGGGGGAGGGGGCTGAAAAGAGGTTACCGGGAGTGTAACTAAGTTTTTCAGGGCGAGGAGAGATTTTGGAAAACGCCGTCTTCTTTGCATGAAATTATCGGCCGATTAAAAAAAGATAATTTTCAATGATTTTTTTAATATATAGTGTGTCCAAAAATTGCGTTTTTTCAAAATTTTCCTGAAAGAATTGAAAAAAGTAAAAAAAAAGATAATTTTTTGGGATATAAACAATATTATGTTATATAACCCTTGACGTTAAATATCAAATAAAAAAAAAAATATTTCTTCATTTTTTGTCTTTCAATATAATAAAAAAAAATGAATTTTTCAATTTAAAAAATAAAAAAAAAATAAAAAAACATTAAAAAAAAAGAAAAAACTGAAAATTTTGTCTCTCAGTAAAAGTGTTTAAACTTAGAAAATTAGAAAAAATGAGAAAACATTGAAAAAAAGTTGAGAAAATTAAAAAAATTGATTTAAGAAATTAAAAAAAAAATTAAAATTAAAAAAAAGTAAAAAAAATAAAAAATTTAAAAAAACTAAAAAATTGAAAAAAAATTTAAAAAACGTTGAAAATATTGAAAAAATGAATTTAAAAAATTGAAAAAGAAAAAAAAATTGTCCGAGTAAAACGATGACAAATTTTGTCATTTTATTGGAAAAGTGTGCAATTTTCATCATTCTTGAAGAATTTTTCACTCATAATTTGGTGTAAAATGATGGAAAATTTTGCAAGAAATGTCACTCCATGGTATTACCCAAATCTTCTCTAAACCGACATTTTTAAGGGGTATTTCTTCATAGTTTTGAATTTTTAATCGCTTCGGTCGCTTTTAACTTCAATGATTTGGTAAAATATTCAGTTTTTTGTCTTATTTGCAAATCATCAGATTAACAAATCGTTAATTTGCCGGGTATAAATGCAAATCGGCGAATTTTAATGGGTTTCAAAATCTCAGCAGAGGAACTCGTCTCTTTCTCCGTTTCTCTCTTGACTTTGCATCTGGCAGTGATGTAAATGATTCAAAATTTTCAAAAGTTGGTAACAAATTATAAATAAAAGTCAATATGCGACAAATAAATTGTATTCTATTGTATTGAAAAAATGTGGGAAAAAAAGAATAAAAAAAAAAAGAAATTCAGACGCCCTTTTCGAATATTTCTTGCGAATTTTCCAATCTTAACAGCTATTAGGTGTTTCATTTTGATTTTATTGTTTCGGCTTCCAAAGAGAAATGAAATATGAAAAAATAAAATAAATTCTTTCGCTGTAAGTATACGTGATGTAAATATGTATATTTTCTCAAGATTTTTCATTTTTTACTTTTTTTTCGAGATACCTGAAAGAGAAAGAGATGAACATCGACGACGTGAATATTCGTATTTCATGGTTGATTGACGTTTTGATTTTATTTAAAATAGGGACTGTTTTTTTTTCGAAGTTTTGAAGTATTCGTGATTTTTGATAAAGTGTTGAGATTTAATAATTTGGAAATGTTTGATAAAAATCACGAACTTTCCGTTTTTTTTTCATTTACCTATTTATTTGTTTAAAATATGTTATGAAAATTGAGTAGAGACGACTTCATAAGTAATTAATAGTTTACAATTTTAAAATCATTTTCGAATTTATCAGTCGTGAATTCCTTTCTATTTCGACAATACAACGCAAAACTGGTTTTATTATTTCGAAAGCGAAAATCAAATTAATATTTAAAAATCGTAATAATACTTTCGTCGCAGTGAAAATTCTTGAAAAATTTTACATTGTACATTTTGGAATTAAGACTCGAGATCAAAGAGTACGAACATCTGAGCCAATACTATTTGTTACTCTTTCATACAAACACCATCGAGATATTAATTAAACGCAGAGTACGAACGTATTCTTGTATTCTTCAAGCTCATAAAAAGCCGGCGACCTACGCTCGAAAACTCGACACCTTTTATCGTATCTTAATACGTAGTTCCTGTCGTTGAATCTCAACTATATCGTTGATACAATGCGAATAAATTTCGTGCATTGAACATCCTTTTTAATAACGAATTTGAAAAAAGACTAGATTCGTGGAGCTGAAATTCAATGAGACAACCCTGTCCTTCATTTCGTTTCCTTAGTGTTAATATTAAATGTAAAACGATGAAGTATTTAGAAACGTGGTGGTACAACGTGTAACTTGACGTGTAAATATTGTAGGTTGATAAAACCGATTCGGCTGATAAGAATGTTGACGATACGGGCAGCACGGTTGATGACCATTCCATGTATAGTTGTACAGAATCATTAGCCAATTCTTCCGAAATGAAAGAAGATCAAGTCGAAGAGGTTTGTTTGGTTTCTCTTTTGTACGCGAATCGCTCTAACTCGGTGTAATCTTTGTAGTTACCATTTGAACCTGATAAGCCGTCGGAAGAATCACCAGTCGAGTCCGCTGCTATGGAACCAGAAGAAGAAAGTATCATAGATGATAGCATTAAATCGTTACCTTTACCCGCAGCTTTGGAAACCGAAATAAAGATATTGAAAGGATGCAAGCCATTAGGTAAGTTTACTCGAGCTTAGCTTCATCACTCAGCTAATCGATTTTACCTTGTGAAGGCATCAATGTTGAATGCATCGGTGACGGAGCGAACGGTATGATTGTTACGGAAGTTACCCCTGGTGGAGCATTTGATCAGGATACCAGAGTCTCAGTGGGAGATTTCATATTATCAATTAATAACGAAACTTTACGACGTTCTACACAGTCTCAAGCTCGATCTATACTCAAAAGAACGCAGCTACTTTCGACCGATATATCGTACGTGAAATTTATTTTCGTCTCGTATGTATTACATAATGAAGAAACCGTAGTAATTTTACAGTTGAGAGTTTTTACCGTAAAATAGGATTATCAAAGGCGATGTTTTGTATATGATTTAAATGGTTTCTCACGCGGTTTTTTTTCTTTTTCGTTTTATGTATTAGCGTTTAAAATTAACACTAATTATGCCGGTCATTTGTATTATGTAACAGAGTCGTGTATATACCTGCAAAAGACGCGTTGAATTACTGGAAATCGTTAAAAAAGTCCGATATAACGCCCTTACCGCCGCCTCACATTTCGTCGCAGATATCGCCCAGGTAAACGTTACCAATACTAATGTCGCGTTATCGCTTTTTTTAAACGAGATTTTAAATAGATAAATATGGATTTTACTATTTAACCGGAGTTCTTTTTCAATAAGCGCATTTCTTTAACAGCTTTGATTTTCACGCGAGTGAACGCTTTGGATTCGCGATGATTGGTTTTTAAACGCGTGTGTGAAACTTTCGCGGTACTTTTTATATTTCTTCAAGTAGTTAGTGTAATTTTTCCTGCGTGTGTGAAAAATTGTTACTCTTAGCACTTTGTGTAAGCAGTAAGCACCTGTTTCGAAAATTCGTTATCCTACACTGAATCACGTGGTCGTTGAGATTTTCCCATTTAAATTGATTTTTAATCATCCCATTCACATCATCTAACCTAAGTTAAGCTTTTAAAAAGGTTCTACTTTAGCTCACAAACGCACGGCTATACTTTATCACTGTTATCTTTTTATTTACGCTTCCTCTCAGGATATTTCCGCAATATTATCGGTAAGTCGAGAAACTCTAACGAGAATATTTAAATAAAATGAAAATATTTTAAATAACGCTACTTTAAACGCGACATAGCGAGGTTTTTATAGTAGATTTCTATTAGCTTATTTAGTAGGTAGTTCGAGTGAAGTAGATTGTTGTAGTTCGACGAATTGGTGGAAATTGCTGATTTGGTGTTGCATGAAATTTCTGCATAATTTCAACGTTGACCGATTTCGTTGAATTTTTTTTTTTCGTTACATTACAAAATCCGAATATTTTCGTTGGTTAATTTTTTTGGAATTTTAATGGTTTCTTGAAATGGCAATACTGATGAATAATTAGGTAAAGAATCGTGTTTGCGGAAAGGAATATAAATTTCAGAATAATCGTAATCTTTACCTTTAAGGTTTCAGTAATCGAAAACGAAACCCTAAATAATGTCTCATTAATAGTTGTACATTGTGTCATAGATTTTTGAACCTTTTTTTTTTTTGTAATTTGTCGTTGTACTGAAATAAGGTTGGTATATTTTTTTTTTAAATACGTCAGTACCTCTCTTCCGCTACTCCCTACTTTATTACCATGTTTCATTTCTCCTTGTAAATGCATTTCCCGAAAATTTTTAGTCATCGAGGAGATATTTTTTTACGTAGTATTTTTTGACGGAAAAATAACCAAGCTATGTACGTTGCTTCATGTCGTTTCAGAAATTTGACGCTAATAGTTACAGGTCATTGGCCTGCTAACTTTTTTTATATTTTTAAAACGATTTTGATTCGATTTTTTCAATTTTTTTAAAATTATTGTGACAAAAATTCAATTTAAAAAATTTCAGGTTATTGACCTCTTGAGTATTTTTTTGATCGAAAAAATAATTTTATCAATTTTTTCAATTTTTTTAATTATTATGACAAAAATTCGATTAAAAAAATTTCAGGTTATTGACCTCTTGCGTAATTTTTTGATTAAAAAAATAATTTTATCGATTGTTTCAATTTTTTTAAGTTATTATGACAAAAATTCGATTAAAAAAATTTCAGGTTATTGACCTCTTGAGTATTTTTTTGATTGAAAAAATAATTTTATCGACTTTTTAAATTTTTTTAAATTATTATGACAAAAATTCGATTAAAAAAATTTCAGGTTATTGACCTCTTGCGTAATTTTTGCTTAAAAAAATAATTTTGTCGATTGTTTCAATTTTTTCAAGTTATTATGACAAAAATTCGATTAAAAAATTTCAGGTTATTGACCTCTTGCGTAATTTTTTACTTAAGAAATAATTTTATCAATTTTTTCAATTTTTTAAAATTATTTAATAATTTTACATCAAGAAGGAAGGTCATTGACCTCTTAAGTATTTCTTTTAAGTTTTTTTAAAAATTTATTTCATTTGATTTAGAAAAAAAATACCGTTTTAGATCATTGCCCATCAAAATCGAAGGTCATTGACCTCTTAGGGCTGCTTTTATAATTTAAAAAATTGTTTTTATTGGATTTTTTAAAAACTGTAGTCGGAAATGCGACATTAAAAATTTCAGGTCATTGACCTCTCAAGTATTTTTTTTACCCTTTTTTTAAAATTTGTTTTGATTTTTTAAAATTATTACGTATTTTAAAAACTTCACATAAAAAATGTGAGGTCATTAACCTTTTGCCTTTTTTTTGTTTTCTTAAAATTCTTAAAATTATTTTTATTAAATTCAAAAATATTATTGTTTTAGGTTGTTGACCTCTTGAGTATTCTTTTTAATTTTAAGTGTTCCTCGATGAAGTAAAAATATAATTTTTTACAAGCCCAATGAATGTTTTTCCAATTCAATGAAAATTTTACCAAAATTGGTTTAAAGCGGTATAATTTTGATTGATTTTTTTTTCATATCCAATTTTAAACACGAATGAAATATTTTTGAACTGAAGGCAATTTTTTTCATTTTGCATAGACAATTTGTGCAAATTTAGATAGAATAATGAATTAAATCAATGACACATTGTGCGGATTGACGACATCATAATTTGTAACGAATAACAGTAATATAAGAGTTTTATTGAAATGAATGTGCACCGATGACGTCATTATTCAATTTAAATTTAAATACGTAGTATCACATTTAGATTGATTAGCGACCTCTTCATTTTTAATTTACAGTGTTTGTTGCTCATCATTTGTAAATCTGGTGACGTCGCGGTTTATCGTTGAAAATTGAAATTATTTTGCATGTTTATCGTTTTTCTCACTCAACTTGTGAAGTTTTGTTGAAAAAGTGAAATACGTTAATAATCGATTAGGGAACATTTTTTTATGATGATTTTTTAATAACTTTACATCATGTTAAAAAAATGTTATTTCTTGGGCCTTTCTGTGGATCATGAAGGCAACTTTGGAGAAAAAATGTTCTAAAAAAAGTTGTCAAAAATCAGGCTTGGAATATTTTTCATCTTGACAACTTTTTTATACTTCCTCAAATTTCGCCAAAATTTTACCTTAGGTAATTGAAAAAAAAATATGGCGAAAATTAAGAATATATAAAAAAATTCGCATCACAAATAATATTCCTTATGCATTTATCAAAATTTTTGTTGTGAAAATTTTCTCCTCAAGTCGCCTTAAACCTCATAAAAAGACAACAAATTTGAAATTTAATTTACAATTATAACAACAAAGCATAATTTTTATCAAAAAAAATTACCTTCATCAAATTTTAAATGCTTTATTTGCTGTCTCTACAATTTTTTCTATTTTTTTGAAATTTTTTTTTAGCTGATGTTTTTCTGGTTCATAAGTTATATTTTTCAAGTTGAATACTCCCCCTCGCTCCCTTCCTTCTCCAATTTCCCCCCTAAAAGGTATCAAATCGGCAATCAGTTCCACCTACTTCCATGAAATTGCCTGGCTTATCTAAAAAATTCGATTAGAAATTTTTTTAGGCATTTGCATAGGCAATATAATCAATTCGCAGGTTCAATGTATAAATATACCTTGTATAAATACGCGTACATAAATAATACGTTAATTAATCACCGTATATTATACTCATAAATTCACTCTCGCTTGTACATACTCGAATAATTATCACAGCAAATTAAGTAATCCCTAATGGACGCTTTGTTGCAATAGCTCGCCGTACATCGACGCCTCGAAAAGTCTGCCGGACACGAGTTTCCTGAAATCGGTCGATCTCACGTTAATCCCGCGAAAAGCCTCGTTGACGGTCTCCAATCAGGCTTTCTACCGTAGTAAAAAGGTCTTCAAGAGTGATAATCTAGTCCGAAGCGCGACCGCTACCGCTGATTCGTCAATAACGCAAATCACTAGTCTGAGTATCGATATACCGTCGCTGAGCAGAAGCGAGAATTGCGTCGTCGATACGAAATCCGCCTTCGGAGTTAATTTAGATAAAAGCGGTTTAAATTATTTAAGAGACTCGGTCAAATCGGAAGAGAATATCTTGAATTATTCCAAATGTATTTCTTTAAGTGAGAATTCGCTCAACGCTAGTAAATGTTCTAGTAGTAAAGATATATATTCGAGTCACGACAGCGATAGCACGGATTTCATTAAATCCGGAGAAAACGTATCGCAGTTTGAGTACTCGTCAAAATCCGAAAGTGATATTTCCAATCATCGTATTAGTCTTCCCGAAGATGAATTGTTGCAGGTGATGGAATTTTCATAAGGTTATTTTTTTTTACTATTTTATGTTATATGCTCATGATATATTTTTTGCCCACAGGAGGAAATTAGAGAATTAGGTCGTCTATCGAAATTACACAGACTCGGTAGCGTCGACTTGGAATCGTATTATTATCATGAAGCCGGAGAGAAATTGAAGACTTTGCATAGATTCGCCAGCACAGGCGTAGAACTTGGAAACGAAGAATTAGACATGATTTTAGAAAAATCTCCAGAGTCTAATAATTTACTATCGAAGCATTGGGGCCCCGAAAGAAGGGTTCAGGTTTATCGAGACCAGAATAATAGTCTCGGTATTAGTATCGTCGGCGGAAAAGTAAGTTTTCCTGGTTTATCGAAAATTCACGAAATTCGAGTGATATCGACGATAAATTCATTTTAGAGGTATTGAAATATGGCAACACTGATTTTTAATAGTATAGTCGAAATTTTAAAACGACAATTTCAATCTGTGAAAAATAGCAATCGTTCGCGAATGAATCAAAAAATTTCAAATACGATGTACGAATAAAAAACTTCAAGCCCCCCTTTCCCAAATTCAACCAAAAGTCTCAAAAATTCAATATGGATTAAATGTTTTTTGAAAAAAAAGTTCAAAAAAAGCCACAAAAAATTACTAAGGCGTAATTTTTCTCTCAAAAATTTTTTTTTATTTCTTGAAAGTACCCAAATTTTTTGGAAAATTTCATCTACGTTGATACACTAAGGAAAATTCTTTTTCAGAGGCCTGTGATCAACCTTTTAGGACAATTTTTGAAATTGCCAAAAATTGATTGCAGCACATTTTATGTTTCGAATATTTTACCTTTTGAAAATTTGTCGATATTTTGAAAAATGTTGTTTTCAAAAGTTGCTAAAATGAAAATTTTTCTTATTTATTTTTTCTTTTGACAAAAAAATTTTCTGCACAGAAGTTAAAAAGAATAAATTGGAAATTGGAGCACATTTTTTGTTTCAAAAATTTTTTCGTATTTCTTAAAAATTTTGAAATTTTGAAATTAAAAAAAAATTGATGCATAGAAGATCTTATTGTTTATAGGATTTTTCTGAATTATTGATCAAATTCATAGAAAAATCTTCAAAAGAAAAGCCACAAAAAATTAATTGAAGCACATTTTTTGTTTCATTTTTTTTGTATTTCTTGAAAATTTTGAAATTTTTGAAATTTTTTAAAAAATTGATGCATAAAAAATTCTTATTATTTATAGGACTTTTCTGAATTATTGGCCAACTTGATAGAAAAATCTTTAAAAACAAAAGTCACAAGAAATTCGTTGAGGCATATTTTTTGTTTCAAAAATTTTTTCGTATTTCTTGAAAATTTAAAAATTTTTGAAATTAAAAAAAAAATTGATGCATTTATTGTTTATTGGATTTTTCTAAATTATTGATCAAATTAATAGAAAAATTTTTAAAACAAAAGTCACAAGAAATTAATTGAAGCACATTTTTTGTTTCAAAAATTTTTTCGTATTTCTTGAAAATTTTGAAATTTTTGAAATTTAAAAAAAAATTGATGCATAAAAAATTCTTATTATTTAAAGGGTTTTTCTGAATTATTGACCAACTTGATAGAAAAATCTTTAAAACAAAAGTCACAAGAAATTAGTTGAGGCATATTTTTTGTTTAGAAAATTTTTTGGTATCTTCTGAAAATTTTTCTTATTTATAGGACTTTTTCGAGCTATTGGTCAACTTGACAGAAAAATCTTCCAAACAAAAGTTGAAGAGAATAAATTGGGGAACATTTTCCATTCTAATAATTCTTTTGTATCTTGTTGAGTTTTCAAGATTTTTTATAAAATTCATTTCGAGACGTTGATCTCGCATTCCTTTGTTATTATTTTGAAAAATGCTCAATTTTTCCGGATTGAACTTGTGATATCTCGTTGGGAAAACCATTTTACATTTCATCTCAAAATATTATAATAATTTGAGAACGAATCACTCATAGTCAATAAATTCCCATATCACTTGAATCTGTACTCAACAACGTGCAAATATACGATATCTCAACGAACGTTGTTTTCCAGGTCGATCTTTACAATTCCACCGAAGAAAGCCAATGCGCCATATCGGGAATTTTTATTAAAAACGTCATCCCCGAAAGTCCCGCTGGCAAAAGTGGAGAATTAAAGGTATCGTAATGTTCGCACCAGCTAGTACCTCGTAACCTCGCGATCCTTAATCCTCCTCCGTTTGATTTCCCAGACTGGCGATCGTATAATAGAGGTGAACGGCGTAGATTTACACGCCGCAACTCACGAGACCGCTGTGCAAACCATCAAGTCTTCCGGTAGCCCGGTCATTTTTGTTGTTCAATCTTTAATTCAATGGGTAAGAATAAATCATGGTATTAACCCTTCGTGGTCATAATTCGGTCACGTTATAGGGACACGAGACGCCAAGCGATTACGAAAGTGGCTCGGAGAAACCATCGGTGAGCACTACAGACCGAAAATCTTCTTTGTTGAGTAAAGACGAAACCTTGGCCGCGGTTCAGGAAACCCTTGCTGAAGATCATACTCAAGTATGTTATCTCATTACATCTCGAATTGAAAATTCACCCATAATGATGAATTTTTCATCAGCAAACCTCATTCAAGGTACCAAGCACCGCTGAAAAGAAACGCTTGTTGTTTCACGGATCATCGGCTGTGTCAAAAGCACTAAAAGGCGCTTCCGATACAGACGCGAGTAGCGAATTCGACGAGGAAATGCATGAAAAACACGTCGTTACCAAAGCCGGAAAATTGGTTTGTTAATTTACGCCCGTCGATTTACAGCCATCGCCGAATAGGGTATTTTTTTATTACGGTAATATCTTTTTTTATAGATTATGAGAGCTAGCGCCGGTAGCCTTCGGAGGAGCTTAGAAGATGAATCAATTGACGTAGAAGACGAAGATGAATTCGGATATACAGCACGTGAGTTTAATATATGAATTCTTTATACGTTTCTCTCATGTTCCTTGTTCGCCTACGTTGAATCGTGGCGCTTTTATTGATCCCTTTTTTACGTATTTGATTCAATTCACGTCGAAATCGAAAGTTTATTTGATACCCGAACATCGAACGGAATTTTCCCTCGGCGTGTATATGTATTTTGAATTATCAATAAGGCGTTTCGTACTTTCGTGACGATTTTTTCCAATAAGGATGCGTTAACTCTAATATATTTATTCGTGTAAGCAACAAGCGCCATATTTCACCTGTTGAACACCTTTTTTTTTAACGACCTCGTAATAGATTTAAATCTAACAATGGAACACCTCATCGAGTATTTTTAGCCAGACGATCGAGTTAATCGCTCAATTAAACGTTAACGATGGCGACTTCGCGTTACAAGAAAATTAACTCCAACGTTCTCGTGATTTTTCGCCTCGAATCCGCCTAAAATAACATCAAGTTGTAAACACTCGAAAAATGGTAAATCTGGGTAATTTTTTTCCTCGTGTCGAGAACACTCGTGTTGGAGAAATTTCAACAAGAATAAACCGACAAAGCGAGATCGAAATTTAATCTTTAAATTCTTCGAATTTTTATCGAGTTTTCCGCCAAGTGACGCAGCGTTGAGAAATTTCGTATTTGAATTACCTCAGTTGGCTGAAAATTTGCGGAATTTTTTTACACAGGGAGTGTCGCGTAAATATTGGCAATGTGTGTTGATATTTTTTGGCTATTTTTTTTAATAAATTCAGGTGCACGTAATTTTTGAAAAGGCTGTAGGCAGGTAAGCCTAAGTGATTTGCCCCCGGGTCCAGATTTTGATGATATTTGGGTGGGAGGTAGGTACCATCGAGAAACGTTCATCACCAAAATTTCAGCTCCCCCCCTCCGGTTTTCGAGAAATAATTTTTTTTTCGAAAATCAGATAGGAATTTTTTTCTTCCATGAAAAAATCAGCAACCCTCCAATCCAATTTTTCCCCCTCCAAACGGGCGTTTTCAACTTTATTTATTTTTTGTAGGTATCTATCTCACTCTGCAAAATTTTCAAACCTCATTTTTTAGATGTATTTTTGACCTCTACATATCATATATTTTTTTCAAAATTTTGCCTCCACGGGGTCTTGGTCAAAAATTGCAAAAACCGCGCGCGCGCGTTAGCCGATACTTCCCACTACGCGGTAGCGCCTCGTTTACATTTACGCGCGACGTTGCGTTAGGCATGTTACTAATGCAGGCCTAACGTGACGTCGCGCGTAAGTGTAAACGAGGCGCTGCTGCGTAGTGGGAAGTACCGATTACCGCGCGCGCGCTTAAGCTCAGTACTTGAAAAATTTTTTTCTCAAAATCTACCGATTTTTGGATTATGAATCATATAACGTTTTTTGTTTGAAATGATTTTAAGATTATTTTGCGATTTTTTTGGAGTCGATAAAAACGATTTAAAAAAAGTCGCTTATTGTATGTGATTTAAATCGTCTTTTTCGACTCGAAAAAAATCGCAAAATAATCTTAAAATTGTTTCACATCTAAAAATGAGGTTTGAAAATTTTGCAGAGTGTGATAGATACCTAGAAAAAATAAATAAGGTTGAAAACGCCCGTTTGGAGGGGAAAAAATTGGAGTGGAGGGTTGTTGATTTTTTCATGGAAGGTCCTTGTTAGGGTCTATTATGTACCAAAATTTCAAAAATAATTTAAAGATTTTTTAGGCGAAATAGTCACTTTTGGCTGAAGCCTTCTTTTTCAAGTAAATAAATAAATAAATAAATCCGTGTACTGTAATTTGAGAAAAAAATGCCTACCTGATTTTCGAAAAAAAAAAAATTATTTCTCGAAAACAGGGGGGGAGGGGGAGCTGAAATTTTGGTCATGAACGTTTCTCGATGGTACCCACCTCCCACCCAAATATCATCAAGATCTGGACCCGGGGGGCAAATCACCTATGCTTACCTGCCTTTACATTAAAATAATATTCATATTTAATAGTTGCGTCGAAATATTATAAATAGTTCCTAAAATAATGCAAGAAATGAATAGTCCAAATTTAATTCGAAATTTAATTTAAAAAAAGCCCGCTGTAGCCAAAATTACATCACATTACATTTTTGATTTGTTTTGTACCCTCAAAAAACACTTTTGGTAAAAAATACACGTGTCAAGTTTAAAAATTTCTCAGAACACGTGGATTATTCGTTCAAACGTGAGATGAAAAAAAAACATTTTTTGACTGCTTCAAGGCGATATATGTATAGACACTGTATGAAATTTTACTTTTGCTGGAGACTCTTAGAAGTCCTGGAAAAAGTGACCTTAGGGTTTTTGAGGTCAATAAAAAAATTAATTAAATTTTTAACGTTATCTTTTCAAGAGTAGCGCTTCGTTTCAAACGAAAATGTCACTTTGATGAAAATGGGAATTTTTCATTTTCTAAAATTTTGAAAAAATAAAGGATAATTTGAATCTTGATCATGATTTTAAAAAAATATTTGTTCATATCAGAAAGAATGTAGAAGTTGGGGTCCTCAAGTAATCATCTGTTCCGTTCAAATTATAAATTTTCAATTGCCTTTAAATTTAATGGAAATGAAAAGCGGAAATCAATAAAAACATGGCGATTACTTGAGATGATTTTACTTCAAATCCATTTTTTTACCATAAAATGAAATTAATTGTGAGAAATTTTCGCAATAATTAATTCGAATCTCTGTTAACTCATCTCGCAAAAAAAAATATCAACATACTTTAAAATAAAACAAATATTGAAACTTATGATAATTACGCGTTGGAATAATCCTCGGAAACAATTCAATTACAAAAACGTTGCAAATAATTGCTCTCGCAAAAAAGCTTAAAAAATAATCCAATCCACGAAACTCGTTAATCGCGATTCTTTTCGAAAACATTCCATCAATAATAATTAGGTACGAATGGAAAAAAGAAATGCAAATCTACTGCGTAGACATTTTGAAAGGTGAAAAAAGAAAGAAGGAAAAAAGCCCACGAAACTTCACGTTTTCACAATACGGTTCAAGGTTAGGCAAACTTCTCGTAAAACAAACTGCTTAATAGTTCTCCAAATGTAAATGAAATTTTCAAAGTTAACAAGAAAAAAGAAATATAAAATTACAATAGTCAGCCATTTTCGTTCTTCAATCCGACATCGTTGACGTTTTTTTCTCTCTCCGCGAAAGAAAAATTTTAAGTGTACAAATTCTCCGGTAATTTGTCGGTTTTAATTAAAATCAGCGGCTTTAACGAGCGTGCGAGCTACCGAAAGCGACAATTATGTTTAAACCATCTACGCTCATTTGCTAATTACGCTTTAGCCGGGATAATTACCGTTCATTGTTTATTAACTGAGTAAATGCCGCCGAGAGCCATCAAAGTGTTTGATATAGTTTTGGAAAATTGATGCTGCAGTGTAAGTTGATGTACGTGAGTTTAATTTTATCGTGATTCAGGAAATATTGTCGTGATGGGGTGTTAATGAAGGAGGAGAGGGGTGATCTAGGGAGGTATTTAAAGAACTAATTTACAGATGTTTTAACAGTTTTTTTAATGGCTTCGGTTCGACTTACTGAAAATAATTATCGAGGTGGAGATGTGTAATCATGGTGTGAGTTTGTTGAAAAATATGGGTTACCTTGAATTTAAGCCTTGAACGGTTGATGTTGTTGTCTATGTTGTTGTTGTTTTTCATCTCGTACGAGGGAATCTCTCGAAGTGAATGGCTCGGATTTGAAAGGGATTTCGATTTTTGGAAAGAGCATGTCAAAGAACCCCTAAAACCGGAATTTCACCTCCCTAGTCAACTTATCGATTTTTGTCGAATTTTTGAAAATTGCAATTTACCAAATTTCTATTAAGAATAAGAAATTAGAAAAAAGTTTATCTGCAAAAATAATTTTAAATCGTGGTAAAACAATTTTCCACCTAATTTGGACCAGTTAAATTCGAAAATCGCATTGCCGAGCCGTTCTGGAGCCTCCAGCGCGATTTTAATTTTTCTCCAAAAATTTCAAAATGCTTCAAGAGGCGTCAGTATGAGATTGAGGAGCTGAAAAAAGTTCAAAGTATTTGTTCTGTAACATAAAGCATCAACTTGCGTACAAGTCTGCAACACAGTGTGATATTTTTAAGTCACTTCGTGACACTGATGTTCATCAGAAGACGTCATTTGACGTTACATGTCTCTCGAAACCATGCCACGTCACCATGACAATGACTTGCCGTCTTATCATGTCACGTGACATGTTACTATGACTTGATCACATGTCACTCCTGACCATGACATATCATCATGACAATAACCTGTCATCTATGGCATGTTATCATGACATGAAAATATTAAGATCATCACATATGAGCATGACACGTGAACATGACAACTGCGTGACGCTTTTCTGTAACGCTTTTTCGTGACGACTTGCCTATCTCACGTGAATGCCTTCTGGAACGTTGTGAAATGTCTGGAGAAAAATAAAAATCGCGTCGGAGGCTCCGGAACGACTCGACAGTGTGAATTTCGGATTCAGGGGGTTCAAAGAATATATTTTTTGGCACTATTTAAAATTTCTTTTCCTAAACTTTTTTTCAATTACCTATTTTTAGTAGAAATTTTGTAATTTGTGATTTTCAAAAATTCGCCAAAAATCCAAATTCAATTTGGGCAGTTGAAATTTTGGTTATGGGGTTCTTTGACATGCTCTTTCCAAAAATCCAACTCCTATTTAAATCTGAGCCGGCCACCTCAAGAAGTTCCCTTGTATGTTGATTGAAATGATTTTAAAGTACATTTAATAAGGCATCCTCTATCCCTTGTAATGTCTAAAAATAGTCTTAGATGGGTACAGTGGATTTTAAATTTTCGTATTAATGGAATTATTAGCTTGCAACTAATTTATTCTCCTTATTCCTGAATTTCTGATTGCGTTTTGAACAAATATCGGCTCAAAGTTACCCCTATGATGCGATAGATGGCGCTATCACAGAAGCACGTTATGTCGGATCTTACGCCAACCGGTTGAGTAGTTATACCGGGTGGCCGATTGATCATGCCCCCCCCCTCCAAATAAGTTACTTTTTTTTGGTTTTACTGTAAAAATGACAGCTGTGACTTGAACAATGTTGAATTGGACATCATTTTCTTCAATCAAAAATAAATTGGGTCTTATCAATTCACTTTCAAATTGAAAACTTGCAATTTATTCAATATTTTTAGAATTGATAAAAACTACATAAATTTCACTTTTCAACTTGAAAGTGGATTGATGAGGCCAAACTTGATTTCTTAATGAAGAAAATGATGTCCAATTTAACATTGTTTAAGTCATTGCTACCATTTTTACAATAAAACCAAAAAAAAAGTAATTTATTTTTTTGAGGGGGGGGGGCACGATCAATCAGCCACCCGGTACCGGATCTTTAACCTACTCACCGATTTGAATTCGTTCAGAAATTGGACTTTTCTTTATTTTCAAGTTTTTTAAAAATCCAATCCCTTATTTTTTAGGCCTGCGTGGCGTCGGCTATGGGAACCAGGGGGGGGGTCCTTCTTGACCAATCCGTTTGTATTAACGGATGACGGATTTAGGCAATTGAAAGGGAATTAATTGTATAAAAAATAGAAAACCATATGTAAAAAAATTTCAACTCGATCGAGAAAAATTGTGTTTATTGCCTTGTTTACAAAAATTTATGCTAATTGAAATTTCAATGAAGGAATCATAGTCAAGAGGACTTGAAATACCAACTTAGATATTTTCACTCTTCTTAGCTTAATTTCGCATCTTCTCAAGGTTATCTGCGATTAAACCATATCACCTGGAAATTCCACTCTCGTCGACGAGTCTCTCGATGTGTGAACAAATCTCTTCGACTTCCCTACTGCAGTCAACTCCTCAACACGCCTAACTTATGGATCCATTTCACGTGAAAAAAAATACGAAAACTTGAGCCATTTATCGAACCTCCTTCGGGAATCCCATTTCATCTGTTCATTTCGCCTTACACCTGCGAATACCCTCGAGTATAGAATATCCAAGACTACGATAAAAGCTCTCTAGTCTCGGTTTCGAAAAATTGGCCTATTTGGCTCGCGAATAAAAACGCGAAATCTCGGCGAAAATGTTACGATAATGTAGTCGAATTCTGTGTACGAGTATTTTAGCCTCATAATATACGATCTGTTGACAAGGTGTTAAAATATGAAAAAAAAAACAAAATACAATGAGTAAACGCGAGCTCTAGACAGCGAGTTTGGTCGTTTCTGGTTTTACTGCTCATGTCTCCGGTCGTTCCAAACCGAAACTCTGTTTTTATTTCTAAAACATTCGGTTAACGGCGGTTTTGAGTTCAGTGTGTCGACAGTTCGGCGTCTTGACGGTAGTTCGTGTGTTGATGCGCGCGATCTCGTGAATTTTCGACGATTTTGTTCGCGGTATTTTTTTATAATCGGGTGTTTTTTATTCGCGAGATTTGGCCGCTTGACAATTGAAACGGTGTAATGGTGCGGAAAAAATTAATTTTTATTTTTACATCTCTCGTGTACCTCCCCCACCCCCCGTGATGTTTCTTCTCTCAACGCGAATTTTTTTTTCACTCGGAATTTATACACGAAGCTTGGAAAAATTACGATTCTTTTTAATTAGCTGATCATTATCATGTTTCGATTATCTCGCTTCGAAATTGTTTGTACGCCTTTCTCCTCGGTTTTTTATCATTTCGAGGAAATTTTTGTCTTTTTTTTTTCGATTCAACGGATCTTGAAATTTTTATACCGAAAAATTCTCCAAATGGAACTTGGATGTTGCGTGACTCAAACGCGTTATCCGACGTTATAATTCGTTAATTATTTTGTTGCGTTTTAGATACTTTTTTTCGCGTAAATATTTACGAGTTGGTAATACTGAAGAAAAAAAAACGTGTAAATAAGCTTCACCACGGTATCGTGAATTAATTACAAAGATGAAAATCTCGATTAAAATTTCATCATTTGATGCCCTTCCGAATGAAAACGCGTCGAAAAAATTCCACTCATCTCGGCCGCACTTGATAAGCTCTCCTCGCCCCTTCACCCCTCATAATCGAACCCAATCAGCCACCGAAAATTTATCCAAGGTCCAAATACCGCCGACGTATGATCGCGCATAATTCACCAGCTGATCGTATTCTCACGTGATAATCATTAAAAACCAACCTCGTCAGTAATAACTCATTAGCTAAAACAATAACGACGTGTTCCGATAAAAAATTATTTTTCGCGAATCTTATCATTTTAGAGTCCGCCGTCGAATATTTTGCCATTTGAAAGCGCCTCGTTGTAGAAAAAATGTCAAAAGTTAACAAAATACCGAGCAAAGTTTAACGTCGAATCATTATAAGCGACCGATAAAATACCCAATTTTCTTCGTATACGATGGATTTCCTTGATCTTCGATTTGTTCGTCCAACCTTGGATAATTTTTAGGTTCTTTTTTAAAATTCGTATAAATGTCGTCTCTGCGAGGTGACGTAACGCTTTATGGATTTTTAACTCTGGTCGATTTTCATTTCACGATGGAAATAATGATTCGGTATTCGTTTTCGTGTGTTGACGTTGATTGAAAAATTGCCCTCGTATGCTAAATTTATGTACGAATTTTACGCTAAATCGATTATTTATTCGGATAAATTCGAGCGCGATTACGTGATTAATGAGGAGCGAGAAATTCAAGGATCGCGGGAGGATGTCGATGGTGATTTTATGGAGGAATTTTTTACAGCGTTGAGAAATTCAGTTTCGGTAAATGTTCGTCGGTTTTCTTCCAAGTGTTGTAAATTTATTAAAGGAAATTTATCAATTTTTTTGAAAATTTTAAACCATTTTTCGAGCGATTATTTGGAAATTTTCCTTGAGATGGTAATCTTACAAATAAATTTTCACGATGAAGTTATCCAGGAATAGAAGGAAACAAGTTGGGGATGTTTTATTTGGAAAAAGAAAAGCCCTTTTATTGATTTCCAGATTCGCAAAACTTTCAAGTATTTGCATTGTTGGAAAGTTTCGACGAAATTTTGTCACTAACAAATTTTTCGTGGGTTAAATTTCGTTCTAAATTTTGTGGTGATTTGCATTAATATTTTTAAAGTAGTTAAAATCGATCAAAATTCGTTTACAATTATTCAAAATTGTCCAAAGTTGTCAGAATGTTGTTTAAATTGTTCAAAATTGATTTATATTTGATCAAAATTTCATAAAAACTTTTAAAATGTTGTTAAAACCGATTAAAGTTGATTAATATTTGAGCAAAATTGCACAAAGGTAAAGCAAAACGAATAAATTAATGAAAAATTTGATTAAAATTGCAAACAACAATCTAAATGTTAAGATAGTTTAGAATTGATCATAATTTGTTTAAAATTGCTTAAAATTGCACGAAATTGTCAAAATGTTGTTGGAATTGCTCAGCGTTGTTTGATATTTGCTCAAAATTGCACAATGTTAAAATAGTTGAAAATCGCTTAAAATTCCACAAAATTGTCAAAATGTTGTTCAAATTTTTCAATGTTTCGTCAAAATTGCACTAAAGTTGTGCAAAAAGATGAAATTAATGAACAATTTGGTTAAAATTGCATAAAAAAGTTGTAGAAATAATTTAGAATTGATCAAAATTTGTTTAAAATCGCATAAAGTTGTCAAATGTTGTTAAAATTGTTTAATGTTTGTTTAATACTTGCACAAAATTGCATAAAATCTGTTAAAATGATGTTAAAATAGTTTAAAATTAAACAAAATTTGTTTAAATTTGTGCAAAATTGTCAAAACGTTAAAACTGTTTGATGTTGAAGAAGTTTTATTCAATTTCAAACTATTTTAAAAATATTTTAAAAGTTTTTCTGAATTTTTGTGCAAATATTGAATAATTTTTACAATATTTTGACAATTTTGCATAATTTTAAACAAGTTTTGTTTCATTTTAAAACACTTTTAACAGTTTTTATGCAATTTTGAGCATATATTGCAAAATTTCTATAACATTTTGACAATTTTGCATAAATTTAAGCAGTTTTAAGCAGACTTTGATAAATTTTGAACTATTTTAAAGGTTTTTGTGCAATTTTAAGCAAATATAGAACAGTTTTAACAACATTTTGACAACTTTTGGCAACATTAAACAAATATTGGACAACTTTGAACAATTTTAACATCATTTTTGTAACTTTTGTGCAATTTTAAACAAACTTTTCATCATTTTAATCGTTTTGTACTACTTTTATGCAATTTTGAACAAATATCGAACAATTTTGAGAGATTTTACCTGTACTTCGACAATTTTGTGTAGTTCTAAGCAATTTTAATTAATAAACAAGTTTTTGACAATTATTAAGAAGCTTCAAGAAAATTTTCATCGAATTTAAGCAACTTGTGAAAATTTTCTTCAATTTTAAGCAAATACCTTGTGATTTAAATGACGTCCACGGGTGGAAAATGAGTTGAGCGAAGCGCTTGGAAAGTAATGACGAGGCGTCATCAATGATCTAGAGTTGGGGTGGGGGTGAGCATCGATAAGCGTCCAAGAGCATTTTTGACCGTCTCCATAAAGAATGGAGATTACGTTTTCGCGGTAAATTTCCACATAAAATTGTTTTTTACCTTCAAACTTCCCTCGACTCTTGACATTTTCCAAATTGATAGTTCTTTTTAAAAAATATGCACCTAGGAATCAAATGCGCTTATTGGATTTTTTTCATTGAAAAAATTATAGCGACTTGTTTTTCGAATTGGCTAATTAACTGGCGGAATTTCGAGCTCGTTACTTAAAGCGATTTCATTAGGGGGAAAAAAATACTAAAAAATATGGAATTTCTTCGTCGAAAATAAGAAAAACCCCGTAAAACTGGCATTACCAAACAATGCATTTTTTTCCACGTGGAAAAAATTACATCGCGATGGCAAAAAATTTCAATTATTTAGTCATTTCTCGCCCACACTTCTTTTTTAATTTTTTTAAAACACCCTATTCGGTATTTTCAAATTCCAAACGCGTAATAACCGCAGAGAATTTTTCGTAATAGTCATCGCATACTACTCGAACGCTAAATTACCACCTGCGCTTGATTTCGGAAACACGAAAAAAAAAAAGGAAAACGCCCACGCGTATCATAACGAATTTCCTTAATGCGACGAATTAGGAAGTGAAAAGCATTTTTGAGATTTACGTAATTTTTCCAGGTCACGATATGTCACGCGAACTTGAAGGTTCTCGAAGTGTTTTCTCCCTCGAGGACACCTGTACCGATGTCTTTGATATTTCGACAGGTGCCTGGGCTTTTTTCAGATTTGTAGTTAGTATTTTGGGTATCCCTGATGAGGGAATTTTTTGCGACCAATTGTCGCCTTTTATTCAATATGCCTTCAGGTGTACTCGACTCGGTGATTACGAGGTTGTTAACGAATTCGCGAATTTGCAATGTTCCCTATGTTAATTAGGCTTTTGCCATTTTTATTCGAGAGATCTCACAAAGCGAGGTTTCTCGGCGTATACCGAAAACTCAATTGTTGAGCGACCAAAAAACGGTATTTTTTCAGCCTCCGGTACAAAGTTGATATTTCGATGTGATATCGTGGTGCGTGCGATGATAAATTACGACGTATTTAAATCATATCGTCTCCGAGATTTGCATAATTCGCGAGGTTATTTGGTTTGAAATCGTGGTTTAACGCCAATCGAACAATTCGCCTTGGTGGTTTTTTTTTCACTCGGTGGTGTTTTCGCGCCATTTTGACGAATACCAGTAGCGAAATAGAATACGCGATGTGATGTAATTTTTTGTTATAAGCTCGTTCGTTATCTAGTTTTCGTTACGATTCACGAACGCGTCGTCGTAGTATTCGTGAATAATATAAATACCGTGGTTTCTTTACGTATATTTCCGCAATTATGGACGAGTCATGACGAAACTCGATGGTATCAAGATAGAGTTCTCATTTAGGCGATGGAAACTATACCGGAGGATGCCGAACGCGAATACGAATTAGGTACGTTGTGAAATTTTAATTATGGGAGCCCCCTCGCCCTTGACCCTGATCGCGTTTGACAACAGGTAAAGAGTATGACGTATCGAATCGCGGTGCGTCGATGTTAATTCGAATTATTGCCTACACTTCCCCTCGTGTGGCTCCGTAGAGGAATTTTTTTTCGTCGTGTTATTGATATGAGGTGTTATCGCGTTCAAGGTATGTACACATGTGATGCGATACTCTGCGAGGAAGATAACCTCGTCTAGGATCCAAATGCTTTCTTTGGTGAGATAAATTCTCTAAATGATGGAGTTTCTCACTTGTTGACATAAATTTGAGGAAGAGGTGGATTTTTTGGAGGAGAATTTTACTTGTGTTGGTTCATTTGTTGATTTTTGACAAATTTCAGGAAATGAAAAATATTGAAGTTTTTGCGAAAAATCGAATGAAATTTTTTTTTGTATTGAAAATTGCGTAGAATATGTTTCTGGATCAATTTTTAACCTCGTTAATGAGAATTTCGCAATTTTAACACGTTCTGGAGACTCCAGCGCGATTTTAATTGTCTTCAGGATTTTCTAAACGCTTTAAAAATCGTCCAAATTAAATAAGGGTTTTTTAGTTTTTTGTTATTCGTGGAATTTTATTAATTTAATAATTTTTTATTTCGATTGACGAATTTTTTCACCTTTGACGATTTTTTTTTTTTTTTTTTTTT